>SZWC01016834.1:32422-44073 GCA_023375785.1 Penium margaritaceum
ATGCCACGCAAGACCGTCATCGACTTCCGCCCCTTCCTTGGCGAGGCCGACAAAGGCACCGGCGCCGATCCCCGTGGAGGTTGGGATCTGGCCTTATCCCAGCTGGCCGCAGAGACACACGCCACTTGTGCATCACACATTCGTGCTTTCCATTCGCTCCGTCAAGGGTCTGCGGAGCCTGCAACGGATAACTGGCGACGTGCCATGCACATCTACACGCGCTTGGGGACCTCAGGAGGCACACAGCTATGGGCGCTTCGTACGATTATGCTCGAAGTTCACCTCAAGTACACCGACGTCTTCACACGGTATAGCGACGCTGTCCTCAAGTCCTTCTCAGCCCCTTTGCAGCTGCTTCCTTGGGCGCATCAGCTCTTCCTTCAGGTGACCTCAGCCCGCGAGGCAGCCGTAGCCCAGTAGGACACTTCCCTCGCTACATCAACCATCACATCACCACCATCTTCCCTCCTACAGTCTCCCTCTTCCTCCTCCATCACTTCCTTGTCTTCCTCTTCCTCTTCAACCTTTTCTACACCCACGCAGACACAAGGCGTTGCAGCAGCCGCCCTAGGGAAGAAGAAGAATAGGAAGCGTGGTTCAGGTCAGCAGCAGTCGTCAGCCGGTGGTAGTAGTGGCCGCTCTGTGCACTGCTACAACTGTGGAGGCACCCATCGCTACACCGAGTGCCAGCAGCCGCTCGACTAGGCACAGATCACTCGTGGGCTCCAGACTGCTCATGCTCTCCATTCCATGTCTGGCACGTCACCCGCATCCTCCTCCGGACACGCGGCGGCCACGACTGCATCTATTCTTGCCTCCTCACCGGCGAGCAGTAGCGATCCAGAAACGCGCGACCACACCATCGTCGAGCTTCGCCACCTTCTGGCGCTCCGCTTTCAGGGAGGTACGAGTGTGTTGTCATCGTCGGGTGGTTCACAGACTGTTTGTTTGTTTGTTTTTCTGGCTCATGACAACACGTGTGGGGGAGCACGATCAGCATGTGATGATGATGGGCCTGACTGCACCGAGTAAATTCATGAGTCTCATCTTTGTGTTGTGCGTCGTTCCTCCCCATTGACGGCTCAGCGTCCCTCTGATGCCGAGNAGGACACTTCCCTCGCTACATCAACCATCACATCACCACCATCTTCCCTCCTACAGTCTCCCTCTTCCTCCTCCATCACTTCCTTGTCTTCCTCTTCCTCTTCAACCTTTTCTACACCCACGCAGACACAAGGCGTTGCAGCAGCCGCCCTGGGGAAGAAGAAGAATAGGAAGCGTGGTTCAGGTCAGCAGCAGTCGTCAGCCGGTGGTAGTAGTGGCCGATCTGTGCACTGCTACAACTGTGGAGGCACCCATCGCTACACCGAGTGCCAGCAGCCGCTCGACTGGGCACAGATCACTCGTGGGCTCCAGACTGCTCATGCTCTCCATTCCATGTCTGGCACGTCACCCGCATCCTCCTCCGGACGCGCGGCGGCCACGACTGCATCTATTCTTGCCTCCTCACCGGCGAGCAGTAGCGATCCAGAAACGCGCGACCACACCATCGCCGAGCTTCGCCACCTTCTGGCGCTCCGCTTTCAGGGAGGTACGAGTGTGTTGTCATCGTCAGGTGGTTCACAGACTGTTTGTTTGTTTGTTTTTCTGGCTCATGACAACACGTGTGGGGGAGCACGATCAGCATGTGATGATGATGGGCCTGACTGCACCGAGTAAATTCATGAGTCTCATCTTTGTGTTGTGCGTCGTTCCTCCCCATTGACGGCTCAGCGTCCCTCTGATGCCGAGTGTTCCATTGCTCATTGTACAGTGACGTCCTCCAGTCGTGACTCCGGTGGCACTGGGATCATCGATTCTGGTGCCACCCATCACATGACGTGCCGTCGCAGTGACTTTGTTGTTCTCGGGCCTGTCACGTCTGTCCGTTCCGTTCGTACAGGCTCTTGTCAATCCTTGCCAGTCCATGGTGTTGGGGTTGTATGCTTCAATGGTCCGTCTGGCCCCTTGTACCTTTCCAACGTGTTGTTTTTGCCTGATCTTGAGCTCAGCTTGCTTTCTCTGCGTGCCTGCACCTTGATGGGTCTCTCTGTGGAGCATACCGCTGACTCAGCGACTGTGACTGCTACTGACAACTGCAGTGTCGTCCTACGTGCTTCCGTCATAGATGATCTATATCGCATCACTCGGCCCTCCTCCGCTTGCTCTTCCTCCTCCTCCGGTCATGTCTTTGTCACTGGTGTTCTATCTCCGGAACACTAGCCGTTGCTTCATCACTGTCTGTGTCACGTGGGCTCCGACACTGTGTCGGAGCTCATTCGGATACAGCCCACTCTCGTTCTTGACGTGGCTTCTTTCGAGAAGCCACCCGTGAGTGACTGTCTTTTTTGCGCTCAGGGGAAGATGCACCGGTGCATCTACCCTGACTCTCGTTCCCGAGCGCTTTGGCCTCTCGAGTTGGTTCACTCTGACCTTCTCGGCCCTCTCCCGATCGAGTCTCTATCCGAGAGGGGCCGGTATGTTCTGACTCTGACTGATGACTTTACCCGGATGCTGTGGGTCTACAGTCTTCTTCAGAAGAGCAACGCCGCCCTTGCGGTTCGACTCTGGCTAGTGATGGCTGAGCGTCAGTCCCGCCACACGCTACATACCTTCCGCTCGGATCGCGGCAGCGAGTTCCTTGGCGAGATGGACTCCTTCTTTACAGAGCACGGGATTTTTCACTAGGTCTCCGCTCCTGCTACCCCCCAGCAGAATGGTGAATGTGAGCGCTGGAATTGCACCCTGGAGGATGCGGTTCGCGCCATGTGGTCTGAGTGCGGTCTCCCAGAGTCTTTTGACTTTGAGGATTTCGCCTACGTGACTTGGGTCTGGAACCGCCTCCCGCACCGTCCGCTTCCGGACCATATTACACCGTACGAGCTCTGGTTTGGACACCGTGCTAACCTTCGTCTCGCTCGCGTCTGGGGCTTTTTGGCCTCCGTTTGGTACACCGAGGACCAGCAGGGGTCCAAGGTCTCACCTCGGGGCCGCTTGTGTGCCTTCATAGGCATTTCCCCGCGGTCGAAGGCCTGGCGCTTCTGGGACCCTACTCATCGTCACGTCATTAAGTCCCACGACGCGATGTTTTTTTAGTCTCTCACCTACCGTGACCTGACTTCGATCACAGCACTCTCTGCCGCCCATGTTCCTTCCTGTGAGGGCTCTCAGCGGATGGGGGAGAATTCTACGCTAGCGAGCACCTCTCATCAGGCTGATGTGTCCGCTCGAGCCCCCTCTCGGTCTCCGGCCCTTGATGATCCGGTGATCATTGCCGTCGGTCCAGAGATCTCGCCTGTACAGCCTGTTTCACACCCCACAGGTACCTCTGTTCCCACGCCTCCTTCTGCACCAGCACCTGCGTCTGCTGGCACTCCTATCCCTGTATCTGATCCAGTCTTGCCCACTCCCGTTCCTACGTTGACTGGTACTCCTGCCTTAGTGTCAGATCCAGTCTTGCCTGCTCCAGATGTCACACCCAGCCCCGTGTTCCCCACACACGCATCTCCTCGTACGGCATCTCCGGCTGCCTCGTCTCAGCCCTCACCAACTGCCGTCGTACCTGTCCCTGTGGTCGCACCCGTCCCTGAGCCTAAGGTGCGTCCCTTGACCACAGGTTAATCCAGTGAGCCCGGTGGCCGTCTTTGACCACTGGATTCCAGAGCTCAGCGAGCGATGGGCCCCGGACCCATGCGCTCCTCTCGTAGGATCGCGAGTGGTGACCCCGGCACAAAGGCCCTAGGCATGAGTGTCCGCACAGAGCTCACAGAGGTACATCCAGCGTGCCCCGTAGGGCACGACCTCGTCACTTGCGAGTTCCATATCGCCTGTGACGCTGCAGCTGATCTCACAGTCGTCAGGCCCGGCACTAAGGCGTGTGCACTTGCCATGCAGAGTTCTCCCTCTATAGCGCCCGACCCTGTTGGTTTTTGCGCATCTTTCATTGTGCTCTGTTGTGTCCTCCCGACTTGTGTACATCGGCGTGCAGATGACTGACGGCGAGACTCGACGCTGATGGAGTGTTGTCCATTGGAGCCGACGCACGCTGAGGTCTTCACGCAGTTCGCTGAAGCCTCCTCACTCCGGCGACGTGCTCAGCTTCATCGGCAGGCCTCCTCGGCGGTCGTGCTGCCAGCGGTCACTGTCACTGCAGTTGCTCTCTGCGTGCGCCCAGCGCGTCCCATCGCGTCTGCATCGTCATGCTCTACCAAGGGTCCTTGTTACATGTTGCATGGCCCTGTTCGGCATCATGGACCATCGTAGGCACTACCTGGATTCGGGCAGCCATAACTCCGTGCTACTATTTTTCTAACTGTTTCTGACTGCACGACTGCGTTTGCAGCGTCGGTATTATGGTATGGTCCAGTTTTCAGGAAAAACGGACGACGCCCGGGTTTTGAACTGTCGGACGTCTGGCAGGGCACACCGAGAAAACCCTGCCTCCCAGAAAATAAGTGTGGCACTATTTTCTGATTGGCTGGTTAGCTGAGTAACAACTTTTACACTAGTGGGGGGGGCCTAGAACTTGCAGGGGTCTCCCATTGTTGCTCATTCTTTATTCCTAAGTAGTTACTTTCAGTTTTCAGCTACTTTCTGGTGCTAACTCTGGCGCGCGCATTTCTGAGTAACAAACCCAGAGCTTCCAGACTTCTAGAGCAGCAGACTGAGGGGGCAGCTGACTTAAGCAATGAGCGAGGAAGCCTGCACGCTGCATGAACATCGCTGCTGCCCCAACATGCTGCCTAGGTTTTCCAGCTTGGTATCATAGCCGGAGCGTAGCAGCAGCAGCAGAAGACTGGCGAACAGGTGCCAGACAACGCCGGCGGACCCCCATACGCGCCAGTGCAGGGGAAATGCTGCCGGATTTTTTCCGGCAACATTGACCCGCCTGGTGGCGGTGTCAGATTTTTCCCACGGCCACTAGGCCAGGGGAAATGCTGCCGAAATTTTTTCGGCAGCACTGACTCCCACGCGTGACGCGAGGAGGTGAGCGGCAGGCGGTGACTGACATCTGCGTGTGACAATGCAAGCTGCAACGTCATCCAGGTGCAGTGACTCGTACCAGTAGCAGGCAGAAACAACAGCTTGCAGCAGCCCGCAGCAGTACCAGCTTGCAGCAGCAGCAGCAAAAGTAGCGCCCAGCAGCAGAAGTAGCGCACACAAGTAGCCCGCAGCAGTAGTCCGCAGCGGCAGCAAGCAGCAGTCGTAGCATGCAGCAGCATCAGCAGCGTGCAGCAGCATGCAGCAGCAGCAGCAAGCTCCAGCAGCTGCTGTAGCGAGCTGCAGCAGTAGCCAGCTGCAGCAGCAGCAACAGCGAGCAGCGACTGGCAGCTGCCAGCCGCGGCTGCTGCTGCTTTATGCTCGCAGCGAGCAAGCACCGAGCAGCAGCCCGCTGCTGCCAGCGAGCAACAGCTCGCTGCTGCCAAGTGGGCAGCAGCCCGCTGCTTGCAGCAGACAGCGGGCTACTGCCCGTTGTGACAGAAAAAAAAAAACCAAAAAAAAATTCCCCTACCCCAGTAGCTCGCTGCAACAGCGCTCAGCAGCTGCAGCATCACGCAGCAATAGTAGCGAGCTGGAGCAGCCAAAGCAGCCGTAGCAACTCGCAGCAACAGCAGCTGTAGTTGCAACTGCAGCAGCAATAGCAGCAGCAGCAGCTGATGCAACAGCAGCAGCAACAGCAGCAACAGCAGCAACAACAACAGCAGCAACAAACAGCAGCAGTAGCAGCAGTAGTAGCAGCAAGAGCAGCAGCAGTAGCAACTGTAGCAGCATCAGCAGTAACAGCAGCAGTGGTGGCCCCAACAACCGCCGCTACTGACATCAGCACCCCTCTACTGACGTCAGTACTGATGTCGCTGCTGATGTCACTACTAACATCATCAACAAAAAAAACAAAAAAGGGGGAAGACCAAAGGGTTGGGTAGGATCCCCACCGCCCCAAGCCATTGCTGACATCAGCAACACAAAGACAAAAAAAAGGGAGAAACACAAGGGACATCTAACCATGGCTAGTAGCCCAGCCGAGGAGGGGTCCTCCTCTGTTGGAGGGACCCCTACCCCCCCTTTTCTGCAACGACTGTAGCAGCAGCAGCAGCAGCAGCAGCCGCCGCCGCCTCCGTCGCAGCAGCAGCAGCAGCCGCCACCATGGCCGTCGCAGTAGCAGTAGCAGCAGTAGCAGCAGCAGCAACTACAATAGCAGCAGCAACAACTGTAGCAGCAGCAATAGCAGTAACATCAGCCCACTAGTGTCGTTCGTGGCAACCCTGATCCCCTCGTCGCTCTTCAGCAACAGCTCGTCGTCTTGATGCAGCAGCTGGCAGCGCTGCAGCCAGTAGCCTCCCAGACAACCACCAGTGAACCGCCGCCATTCGTCCCTCCAGGGCACGTTAGCCCAGCTATGTCTGCTGCCACATACTACCTGGCACACCAGCACACTCAGCACCAGTGGCAGACAGTGTCCTCCATCCTTGGCCCCACTCTGGGCGCCGGTCGTAGGCAAAAGGACTTTGAGACACCACCGCCACCGCTATAGGCCGGCGAACAGTTCCAGAGCTGGGAGCTCAGCTTCCGGATCTGGGTGCAAGGTGAGGGCCTGTGGGCATCACCAGCCATCGCCTCCCCTGCCGTTGCCTCCGCGGCCGTCGCCTCCCCCACCGCAGCTACCTCATTGCCTTTGGGGAAGAAGAAGAAAAGCCGGAACAAGAAAGGCAAGGGTCCACCAAAACAGCAGCGGCAGCAGTCGTCGACCGGGTCCAGCGGTGGTGGCTCGGTCTGCCACAACTGTGGCCAGCCCGGGCACGGGTGGTACACGTGCCCTCTCCCGACAGACGAGGCGCGCGTCATCGCCACCATGCGTCGCCAGTGGGAGCGCCATCTCGCCTCTGCCACCGTTGCTACCGCTCGCCTTGACACGCCTACCTCATCCAGCAGCTCTACCACTCTGACAGCTCCGCTTGTCCCGCCGACAACCGCGCCGCAGTAGTACTACCCGCAGCAGTACTTCCCACAGCCGTCGACGCATCCGCTTCCTTCACCGGCTCAGTCCTCCTACCACCCGGGCTCCGGAGCCGTCACTCCGCACTCCGTCTACACTCCTATGCCGTCCTCTTGTGAGCGTCAGCTGGAGAAGTTCATCACGCTCCAGCTTGGCCTGCCTCGCCCTCCTCCCCAGGGAAGTGCCAATCGTGTCACCTCCTGCCCTCCTGCCCAGCCCTGCATGACTGAGACTGAGCTATGGTCGTGTCCCATTTCCTCATCTGTCTCGTCATCTCCCGTGGTCTCCTACATCCCCCTCCTTGACGACATTGCGTGGCTTGACGATTGGCAGTCTCGCTTTGCGCCTCTGTCCACCGCTACCGTGTCCCTCGCTTGCTGCCATGTAGCCGTTAGCGACCTGGCGACCCCTGTCCAGGACCCTGCTGACACCTGGATCATCGACTCCCGGGCCACGCATCACATGACGGCTTCTCGTGAGGCCTTCAGTATGCTTGATCCTATAGGCGATGTCTCCGGTGTCCGCACGGGTTCTGGAAAGGTATTGCCTGTCCGTGGTGTCGGCGTCGTTCATTTCCGTGTTCCTGCCGGTGACGTCTTTCTGACCGATGTCCTCTTCGTCCCTGGTCTCGACCTCAGCCTCCTGTCCGTGACTGCCCTTTATTGCATAAGCATGGAAGTTGCACACTCGCATGATGTCGGCACTGTGTCATTGTGTCCGTCTCGTCTCGTCGTACTGCACGCCACCGCCCGTGGCAACCTGTGGCATGTTCCTCGCCTCTCCTCTTCTCCTCCTGTCTCCTCCCTGTCGGCCGCCACAAGCCATGTGTTTGTCACCAGTACGCTTTCTCCTCAGCACACCCGCCTCCTGCACCGCCGCCTTTGCCACGTCCACTCTGCCGCCGTAGAGAGCATGCTCCGCACCCAGCCAGCCAAGGGCCTTGCCTCGGAGACTTTCGCTCTCTCGTGCCCCACTCAGTGCATTGACTGCGCTCAAGGGAAGATGCACCGGTCCACGTACCCCTTGTCTTCCTCCCGTGCGCCTGCCCCTCTTGACCTTGTCCATTTGGACGTCATGGGCCCTCTCCCCACCGAGTCTGTCGGTGAGCATAGCCGCTATATCCTCACCCTTACGAACGATTATTCTCGTTACCGCTGGGACTTCTGCCTCCGACAGAAAAGCAATGTCGCCCGAGTCCTTCAGGATTGGCTTGTCCTCGCGGAGCGCGAGTGTGGCTCCTCTCTTTGCCGCTTCTGCTCCGATCGCGGTAGAGAGTATATGGGTGAGGCCACGAACTTTCTCGACTCCCGCGGGATCCACCATGAGACGTCTGCACCCTACATACCCGCCCAGAACGGCGTCTCCGAACGGTGGTACCGTACCATGGCCGATGCTGTCCGCACCATGCGTGTCAAATCCGGTCTCTCCGATGGCTTCTATTCTGAAGCCATGGCCTACATGACCTGGGTCTGGAACCGGATTCCCCACGGTCCCCTTCCCTGCGAGTCCACGCCATACCAGCACTAGTGCGGTCGACGCGCAGACCTGCGCCCGGCTCGCGTCTAGGGTTGCGTGGCCGTTGCGTGGCTGGCTGCCCCACAGTAGGGCGGCAAGCTCGCCCCCCGCGGACGCCCCTGTACCTTCCTCGGTGTGTCTCTTCAGTCCAAAGTCTGGCGCTTCTGGGACCCATCCCGACACTGCATCGTTGAGTCCCACGATGCCCTCTTCTTCGAGGACCTGTTTCCCCGCGACCTCATCCGCTCCGGCTCGTCCGTGTTCCTCCCGTTGCGTGGGGGAGTGGTGAGTCCGTCCTCCGCTGTCGCTTACAGGTAACACGTCACTCCGTCTCTCTGAGCCGGCAGCCCCTGTCGCGTCCTCTAGCCCCCACGGGCCAATAGCCCCCGTCGTGTCCGCAGGCCCCTTCGAGCCAACTGCCCCAGTCACGTTCGCAGGCCCCTCCGAGCCAGCTGCCCCCGTCGTGTCAGCTCGCCCCTCCGGACCAGCTGCCCCAGTCGCGTCCGCTCGCCCATCCGGGCCGGCAGCCCCAGTCGTTTCCGCTAGTCCCTCCGGACCAGTTTCCCAAGTCGCGCCCACTGGCCCCTCCACGAGGGCAGCCCCAGTCGTGTCCGCTGGTCCCTCCGGACCAGCTGCCCCAGTCGCGTCCACCGGCCCCTCTGGGCCTGCAGCTCCTATCGCGTCCACTAGCCCCTCCGGACCAGCTTCCCCAGTCGCATCCGCTGGCCCCTCCGGGCCGACAGCCCCAGTCGTGTCCACCGGCCCCTCTGGGCCTGCAGCTCCTGTAGCGTCCGCTAGCCCCTCCGGACCAGCTGCCCTAGTCGCGTCCGCTGGCTCCCCCGAGCCAGTAGCCCCATCCACCTCCGTTGGCCCGTCGGACTTAGTGTCATCTCCTGCCCGACCGCGCTACACACGCGGCCCAGGCAGCAGCCTCTGACCTCGGCCGACAGTGAGCGCGCAGACCGTCACACCGCGTCCCCTGGCTCCTCGACCCCCTGTGGCTCCACGTGTCTCCTCCACTCTCACGGTCGTGATTGGGGACCCTGGCACAAAGGCTCTTGGCCTGACCACTTCGGCCATTATCGCAGACCTTCACCCAGGCTTTGCATAAGGTTACGCCATGCTTCATCACGAGCATCGGCATGCTGTTGTGGTTGCACTCGCCCGCATCCCACATGGAGCTCGTGATGCACACGCCCTCTCAGTCCGGTCCACAGCACGCCCGGAGGACCCAGCCACCCTACNTTCGGCGCAAGTGGAAGCCTGACGGGTCCTTGGACAAGTACAAGGCCCGCCTCACAGCAAAGGGGTTTGCTCAAGTCCCTGGGATCGATTACAACCAGATCTTCGCCCCAGTCGGTCGGTTCTCCACTAGCCGGGCGCTCTTCAGCCTCATTGCCAAGCATGGGTAGGAACTGCATCAGATGGACGTGAGCAACGCATTCTTCCACGCCTCACTGGAGGGTGAGGAGCTCTACATGGTGCAGCCCCCAGGCTTCGACGACGGCACTGGGAGAGTTTGGCGGCCGCGGAAGGTCCTTTATGGCCTGAAGCAGTTGCCTCAATGCTAGAACCAGGAGATCAGCAGCACGCTTCTCTGTGGCGGCCTCCAGCGCAGCACCGCTGACCCCGCACTATTCGTCAGCCCGTGAGATCAGACCTTCACCGCACTTCTGGTCTAGGTCGACGATCTCCTCATCGTGTCGCCAGACACGGCCGCCATCCAGCGTGTCAAAGACCTGCTGCACGTCGCCTACCAGATGAAGGATCTTAGGTCTGCCCAAGCCTTCCTGGGCATGGAGCTCGAGCATGATCGCTCCCAGGGCATCCTGCACGTCCACCAGGCTGCCTATGTGCAGACCCTGTCCACTCGCTTCGCCGAGGACCTGCCCCTCGTACCTAGCGCATCTTCACCCATGTCACCCGATGGCAAGGTGAAGCTGAAGAGTCCTGACCCAGCTACTGTGGAGGAGCCAGTTGATGTGACCACGTATCTACGAGTCATCGGGTCACTGATATTCCTGACGACGACGACGCGTCCACACATTGCGTTCGCCGTCAACCTCCTGGCCCAGTTCTCTCAGGAGCCGCGTCACCTCCACTTCGAGGCCGCGATCCAAGTTCTGCGCTATGTCGTCTCGACCCCTCGGCGAGGTCTCATGTTCCGCCGCCAGCCGTCCGTCGTCACAGTGGACTACACCGACAGTGACTGGGCCGGCAGTCCAGACGGTAAGAGTCGCATTGGCTGGATCTTTCTGATCGGCGGCACAGCTGTGTCCTGGCGCAGTGGCAAACAAGGGTACATTGCACGCAGCACTGCTGAGGCTGAGTAAGTTGCCCTTGGCTTAGGCGCGTGTGAGAGTCTGTGGTTACGTCGTCTGTTGTCCGATTTACGTCAGTATGTCGCATCCATCACCTTGCATTGTGACAATGAGAGTGCCATGGCCATCGCTGACAATGACGGTGTGCATCACACACACAGAAAGCACATCAATGTCGAGTATCACTATGTGCGTTCGTTATAGCATGACGGCAGCATCAGCATCGTGTGGGTTGAGACAGCATGGCAGCTGGCTGACATCCTGACCAAGGCATTGAAGCGGGACTCGTTCAAGAAGGCTGTGATTTCAGTCGGCGTGTGTTCCTGAGTTGTCCTCTTTGTCTCTACGTGCGTCTCTGCGTGCCCTGGGGGAGTCTGGATGTTGACCGTGTGTCTGTCCGCCTATGTGCACTACGCCTGGGAGTCATGGGGGAGTGTTGGTTTTTGCGCATCTTTCATTATGCTCTAATGTGTTCTCCCGACTTGTGTACATCGGCGTGCAGATGACTGACAGCGAGACTCGACACTGATGGAGTGTCGTCCGGTGGAGCCAACGCACACTGAGGTCTTCACGCAGTTTGCTGGAGCCTCCTCTCTCCGACGACGTGCTCAGCTCCATCGGCAGGCCTCCTCGGCGGTTGTGCTGCCAGCGGTCACTGTCGCCGCAGTTGCTGTCTACATGTGCCCAGCGCGTCCCATCGCGTCTGCATCGTCATGCTCTGCCTAGGGTCCTTGTTACATGTTGCATGGCCCTGTTCAGCATCATGGACCATCGCAGGCACT
>SZWC01016835.1:28823-47968 GCA_023375785.1 Penium margaritaceum
CTCCTCCCTATCCCCCCTCCTCCTATCCGTCCCTCCCCTTGCTTCCTCTCTCTCTCTCACTCCTCTCTCTCTCTCCCTCTCTTAATATCTCTCTCTCTATCTCTCCCGCCCTCTCTCTCCCTCTCTCTCTCTCTCTCTCTCTCTCTCTCTCTCTCTCTCTCTCTCTCTCTCTCTCTCTCTCTCTCTCTCTCTCTCTCTCTCTCTCTCTTTTCCACTGTTTCCTTGACTTCTTGCTCTCAGTCCCGATGGCTCCTTGTCCTTCCAAAATTTCCGCATCCCCTCCCCTACATGCTCCTCTTGACATGTACTCTACCCCCACTGCTTCTATTCCCTTTCTTTACCAGTCATGTCAAAGAGTCCTTGATAACCATTCCATGGCTTATGTTGCTTTAACTTCTTCTATCCTTGACCTCGTCTCTGAATCCCTCACAGTCCTCCGTGTTCTTCATTCGCACCTGTCTCGCTCTCTCTCCCTTGGCCTTGCCTCTTCCTTTGGATTTCCTCCTCCCCATCATAGCCCTGTGCCTCCTTCCCCTATTGCTCCTACTCCTCTCCTTCTTCCTTACCATATTCCTCCTCCTCCTCCCCTTCCTCTTCCCCTTCCTTCTCCTCCTCCTCTTCCTCCTCTTACTCCTCCTCCCCCTCTTCCTCCCCCTCCTCCTTCTCCTCCTCCTCCTCTTCCTCCTACTCTTCCTCCTATTCCTCCACCTCCTCTTCCTCCTCCTCTTCTTCCTCCTACTCTTCCTCCTATACCACCTCCTTCTTCACCTCCTCCTCCTCCTCCACCTCCTCCTCCACCACAACCTCCCCCCCTACCTCCTCCTCCACCACCTCCTCCTCCAACACCTCCTCCTCTAGCACCTCCTCCTCCACCTCTTTTTCCTTCTCCTCCTCCTTCTCCTCCTTGACCTCTTCCTCCTCCTCCTCCTCCCCCTCGTCCTTCACCTCTTCCTCCTCCCTCACATCCTCCTCAACCCCCTCATCCTACTCCTCCTTTAGCTCTTCCTCCTCCTCCACCGCCGACTCCTCCTCCTTCCCCTCTTCCTTCTCCTCCTTCCCCTCCTTTACCTCTTCCTCCTCCCTCTCCTCCTCCTCCTACGTATCCTGCTCCTCCTCATGCTCCTCCTTCTCTTCCTCCTCCTCCTCAACCCCCTCCTCCTCCTCCTCCTTCTCGTCCTCCTCCTCCACCTCCTTTTCTTCCTCCTCCACTTCTTCCTACTTTTCCTCCGATACCATCTCCTCCTTCACCTCCTCCTCCTCCTCCACCACCTCCTCCTTCACCAGCACTTCCTCCACCACCTCCTCTTGCACCACCACCTCCTCCACCACCTCCTCCTCCACCACCTCCTCCTCCACCTCCTCCTCCTCCTATTCCTCTTCTTCCTCCTCCTCTTTATCCTACTCCTCCTCCTCCTTCTCTTATTTCTTCTCCTCCCCGACCTCTTCCTTCTCTGCCTCCCCCACCTCCTCCTCTCCCTCCTCCTAGTACTCCTCCTCATTTTCCATCTCCCCTTCCTCATCCTCCTCCCCCTGCCACTCCTCTTCCTCCTCTTCCTCACATTTCTTCTTGTGCTCCACCTCCTCTTACTCTTCCTTCTCCTCCTTGTCGTCCTCCTCCTCCCCCTCCAACTCCTTCTCCTCGTCCTTCTTACCTGACATCGCCTCCTCAATCTTCCACCCTGCCCTCCTTTTTAGTTATTTTGCCACATGTCATGTGCCCACGCACATGGCATGATGCTTGGTTTACCTTTATGTCTTTATCTCCCTTGCCAATTATTGCAAGCCTTCCTCTTGACTATGGCAGTCATTGCTAAGGTCTACCGCTACTTCCGTCGCAGCCATGCCGACTTTGGTGTCACACCCTCGGCAAGGCCACCCGTTTTGAAGACATGGGTCAACTTTGTCACACCTCTCACCACTATAGACAGGTGTAGGATAATGATTTGCTACCATGCCATCCAGCTGTGTTCTACACTCCAAGCTTCACGCCTGTCGCTTGTGGTGTGATGTTAAACTACCAACTGATGAGTGGAAAACTAGTGATTCCGATTGAATGCTAGACTCACGTCGTCATGTTAAATTAGTTAGTGTTGTCCTGTGTAATGTTAGAAACTAATGGGATGGTCATTTGATGACCTTTCCCCTAGTATGTGTTTTTCCCAAAGCTTAGGACCGTTGTGGTCAACGGCTACAAGCCGTTTAGGTGATGCGTTCGCGCGCTAGTCCAAGAAGGATGATGGCGCCAACGTTTTGTGCACTCCGTCTGTTATACAATGTACTTCTTTATCTAATCTCTTTTACATGTGTCTCTTTTCATCAATTCCATCATCAATTACCATTGTTTTCATTTTTGGTTTTGTGCGTTAAAGAAATGCATATCAAAACATTTGTACTGTGATTGAATTATGATTTTAATGTTTTTGGAAAGATAAGGTTAATTGGAGGAAGAAATTTATTTCATTTGAATAAAATATGTTACTCTTTTATAAAATCTCAACCGTCTCAACATACAAAATCAATATTTGCTTTAGTATTACACATTTGATTTAGCATTCTTAACTAGGATGGCCTGACTTGCAACTGAGTTATAATGATTCATTCGAAGGATTTACTCCATTTTAGGTTTTAGTATCACAAAAAGGTATTTCCTAATAAAACAAGATCTGATAACGATGCTTAAGTAAAAGCTTTATCCATCTCTACATTTATAATGTTTTTTGGGGAAGAGGAGAATGGAATTTATTCCACCACAGCCAAATCTACTAAATGAAACAATAACTTGTGAGTAAAATTGATGCACTGCAAAGCATTAAGCACAATGAAAAATCAAGAAAAAACATCACTACATAGATTCATCTTTTACAACAATACCGAACTTATTTTAGAGTTGTTATTGCACATTTCTAAAGAGCATCATGCAAAACCATTGTTGAATTAAGTTTTAAAAACACATCTTGAATGTCATTAAGTTGTTCAGCCGTGCACATTTTCAAAGAAGTACAAACAACAAATTAGATTTTATCACAAGTTAATTGTCATACTTGTTTTCAAATGATTTTTTAAAGGGTAGGAAAGGGTGTGTGATGTCTCAAAGTGTAATATGTAACCAAACATGAACTTAAAAATCATCAAAGTTATGTTGTGAACCTATGAAGATTAAAATTTGCAATAAATTTAAATCCTTATCCGTTATGTGAAAGCCATCAACCACTTTGAATTCAACAAAGGTTTAGAAGAAGAATAGAACATAAATTATTGAAGAATTTTCTAAAAACACAAGATCATGTTGTGGGATTGATAGCAAATGACCATGCACACATATCATTTGAAAGACATTTTTCTAATCTTGATTTATAAGCTTCGATGAAAGCTCTAAAAGAAGCATTTATTCATAGGACATGTTTCTCATAAGGCTTACCATATGCATTAAAAATCATGTTCTTAACCGATTCTCTTTAGGCTTTCATAAAACATCCATCAGATACATTTTAAAGATTCTAGCAACATCACGAAATTCATTGGTCAATAAGCCAAAACAACACTCACATGATATCTCTTCTACAACATTTCAATTTGATGTATTCATGATGTTTCGATCTCTAGAATGGTTGCAACATATTTATTTTTGCTAAAGTTCATGATAAAGTTTCACTCGTTCTTCATAATCCACCTTAAATTAGTACATTGTTATACATTGCATGATTAATTCTAGCCTCCCTTCACCTGTGCATAAACATCCAACTTGCTTATGATTCTTCATTTCCTAATGCATTATGCTTAAATTTCATCATGAAGATTTTCTTCACTTGTGGGTATAAATCTAACAAAATGTAGCCTAAACCTTCTAGAGTAGTCATTTGGAGGCTTCATTGTATTAGATGCATCCTTCTCATAAGTGGGTTCATTTGTGATGTTCCCCATTTATGGTGTTCCCTCATAAAAAAGGATTAATTTTTTTACACTCTCCTCAAGTTGTGTTGCACATGTCTTTTGCTATGCAAAGGGTATCAACCCAAGATTTTCTTCATTTATAGGGTTAAAAGAAACTCACATTTTCCACCTTTTCCCTGCAAATGAATGATCGCCTTGTTATCAATAAAGCTCCTCGTCTTTAACTTCCCTACCTAGTGTACACTCCTTATACCTATTAAACCATTATTTTTCTTTTTTACAACTCTTCTTTCTCTATAAAATTCCATTAAAGATGATGGGCACAAGATTAGGGAGGGTGGGTGACCTCCAAATGATTTGCTTATGCCTACTTTGTCATTTTTGTCCACCCAACTTCTGGTTTCTCCTCTTTTGTCCCACTCGTGATTCTTTTCTTAACATTTATGTTACCACATAAATTCTTCACTTTCTTAATTGTAACTATCATGAATCGTATGCCTGTCATTGTGTCTGGTTAGATTTGGTTTAAGATAAATCAAATCTTTGGCTTCCGACTCCGTCCAATGCTGAATTTCCTTTAGGTGCTCCACTGAAGTTGCTTTTATAGAATTGTTTTCTCATTAAGAAAAATACACTTCAATATCATGAAACATAACGTTCAAACAATAAATTGTTCTCATTCCCACTGTAAACATTGTTGCTTAACAAAGCAAAGAATTCAAAATCATGTTAAAAAACAAAAGCCTCAAGAGAAACATGTCGATTTAACTATACTTCATCATTAAGAAACTTGAACCATTGTCTTGTGATATGACACTAGAAGTGGCAATTCATGCATGTTTTCACACTCAAAAAGCAAAACTAATTCAATATCCCGATAACATTACCTATACGTCCCGTTAAGGGATATATGAATTCAATCAATTTCTCAACAACATATTTTCATGCTAAAAACAAACATGGCAATGATGTCATACAATTGGTATCACATTACATGTTGCATGGTCATAAAATTAAAAAACCCACGTAGAGTAATACATGAGAATTAAAAGAGAAAATCAACGTTAAAATCCTCCCATCACTTAGGTTGAAAACGTCATGACTTGAATGAAAAGTCTATTAAACAGTCCATATGAAAGTACGTATGTGATGAAAAGGAATTCATCCATAAAAAATGCTTAAAAAATATGGAAAAGGAAGACAAATATGCTAAGTGTTCAGACACAATCATTGGTTTTGAAAACCTCAAAAACAACGTGAACAATTTTCAATCATCTTAAAGAGAAGAATGTCAAAGGCGACGCCGAGGACTTGGGAGTAGCCTTTGGCGATAAAGTGAGCCTTGTATCAATCAAGGGCACCTCAAGTAACGATAAATTTACACAAGATCCACTTGGCCTTGTTAGCTGTGCGACTGGGAGAAGGTCACCAAGTTTGAGCACGCGATGCTCAGCCAAAGTTGGAAGTTCTGCAACACAAGCCAGGTGCTGAGGTGCAGTGTTTGAGCGGGTATGAGCGTAATTAAGGGTGAGGAGATCAGACTTATCAATGGGAGAGGGGGAGGGGGAAACGGGCGGAATATATGTGGCCATGTTGCTGCAGAAACAAAGCGAGGGTCAATGTCGGAATCGAGCGCCTGACAAAACTTGATATGAACTAAGTGGCGACCGTGCGTGTATCTTGGATGGAAGTTGTAAGAGGGTAGAGGGTGAGGTGATGAGGTGAGAAGAAAGATCTTTACGAAGGGGGAAAGGACGATAGGGAAGGGTGTAGAGGGAGGTGGAGAAGAATCAAAGAAGGTGGATGGAGGAGGATAACAGACGAGCAAGGTAAAGATTGGGGATGACAGATGGACAGGGGGAAGTGAGTAGGGGAGAGATCAAGGGGGGGAAAGAGAGGGAACGTAGGAGAGGAAGAGGGAAAAAGGCATAGAGGAGATCTGGGCCCTTCAACCTGGGCCCTTCAACCTACATGGGCCAATCTGGAACAAGCTTCAGGAGCCACCTCATCGACGGATCTGATGCAATAGCATGGCAAGATCAACGGCCGTCACAGAAAAGCCTGCAGAGCAAGCAACCTCTTGGAGAAGCTACACCTGAATACCTGATGAAGCTTCCTCAACAAGGAAGCTTCCCCCTGAACGTACAGAGATGCCAGTAACAACTCTGACCTACAGGAAGCTTCTCCTGGAAAAAATCTTCCCCAAGAGGCAGCATACCTGAACCACCTGAAGGAAGCTTCTCCTTCAGGTGGTCAACTTGCCAGGACCTCAGGTATAAAAGGGGAAGCTCCTCTCAGTTTAGCATCATCTCAGCATCTCAATTTTCCACAAACACTCAGCCCTGCTCAAGCCTCTGACTCTGGAGCCCAGACCAAGACTCTGCTGGAGATCCCTCCAAGGCCCCTATAAGCCTGGCAAGGCCTGCCAGCCTGGGTGGAGCCTGCCCTGGAGGCCAGTCAACCTGGAGACTACGCCAAGACCCTTGCCACGACGACCTGGAGGGCCTAGCAAGGCGTTGCCCCTCTCTGGGCCAGGAGCTGTGCTACCCTAGCTTGCCTAAGATTTTTTTCCGTGTACCATAGTTGTACTTTGTATCAATCAAGATTTCAGTCCGGATTCCCAACCCTTGCCCTGCTATTGTACATGCTTCACTACTGATCACCTTAAGATCCTATCAGCAAGGGTCCAAGCCCTTGCTGCCCTACTCACAAAATCAACATGGTATTAGAGCACTAGGCGGTGCTCTCAGTAGTTTGTAGCATCGGTAGCAGCAGACTACGTTGGTGGTGGAGACGTTCTCCACCAGCCCTGTACAAGTGCTGAGCCAGAGGCGGAGGTGACGCCACTTCACACGCGTGAGCGACGTTCCACCTGCACAGAAGCACGAGCAACATGGAAGAGGAGAACGCTCAGTCAGCTTCTCTTGCACTTGATGACCAATCGGTTTTGCATGGCATGCGCATGGGCCAAGAGCAAAGGCACCATGTCACAGACCACGCACAACGCCAAGCTGCAGAGGCGCAACGCTTGATAGAGGAGGCGCAACGTATCGCGCAACAAGAAGCCGCAGCACGTCAAGCTGTGGAGCGAGAGACGGAGGCGCTGAGGCAGCAGATTGCCGCTCAAGAGCTCCTACGTCAACAGGAGCAGCTTACCCATGCAGCTCAAGCATCGCAGACGCAACACCTACAATAGTCACATGCGGCTCAAGCAGCCCAAATCGCACAACTTCAGCAACAGCTGGCATGTGCTCAGCAACAACAACTTCAACAGCAACAACTTCAACAACATCAGAAACAACAGCCGCAGATGCAGTGGCAACATGGTTCACAAGGATCGTGTGCACCACTGCCTCAAGTGAGCCCTCCCCCAGTCATGCATCCAGCCATGTCTCCACTTGTGCAGCCGGTCACAGCACCACAAGGAGGCATGCCACAGCCGTTTGTGGCTCAACAGCCACAACTACCTTCGATGATGCCACCAATGGCACACTATCAGCAGATGCACCACGGACTAGGACCGCAACCCTTTGCGGCACAACCAGCACCAGTTTAGGCAAGAGCAGCAATACCACCACAAGGGCCGCAGCCAATGGCACAAGGCTATGTGCCACTCCCACATGCGGCAGCACAAGGCAAAGCGTACCAAGGCCTGGAGGACAATGTGCCTCAAGCAGCAGCCTCACTACATCTGCACAAGCTCAAGGTTGAGAAATTTGATGGCGAGAACTTCCCGCACTGGGCGCACAAGTTCAAACAAGCAGACCAGATACACGGTATCTGGAAGTTCTATAACAGCTACTACATGCCTCCGCCCCTAGGATCGCTATCTAGCGTGGAGGCTGTGTTCAACTACTTCACCAGGGCTGCTTTCATGGTGCTAGACGACCATCTGACTCCTTGCATCTAGCAAGCTATACGGATGTACGAGGAAACTGCTGAGCCAGCTCGCCAGGCTTGGTCCTACCTGCTACGGACCTACATGTCTGGCGATTCAACCTTCAAATCTCACCTCGTGAAGGAACTGTCGCACATCAACCTCAATGGCTTCGACAACATCGAATCCTACATCAACAAAGCAAAGTCACTTCGCGATCAGCTCGCATTGACAGACGCTCCTGTCTCTGAGCCTGTGTTCGTGACCGTTTTCCTCAACGGTCTAACTGGGGACTAGGACGACGTCCGGAAGGTACTCAAGTTCAAGCATGAAGCAGAGCTCATAGAAGCATACGTTTGTAAGATGCTTCTGACAGAACAACGCGACCGGCAGCTGACAAGAGAGAAGGAGAGAATCCTAAGCAATGCATCTTACCAAGGTGTGAGCGCTGCCGTGTCCACAGCTCAACCCTCGCGGAACAGCAAGTCCACGAGGAACTCCGCGTCCACCGAGTTGTCCGCCCACTCGGGACCGAACGCTAGCACGCAAAGTGCACGCGGCCAGAATGCAGGGTCACGTCCTGTAGTGGGGTGCCATTATTGCAAGAAGATTCCACATGAAGCGAGAGTGCAGGAAAAGGATGTGGATGAGGAGCAAGCAAGGCGACAGCAACGTTACAGTACAAACAACTCAGGAGGAAAGGGGGAGAAGAAGGCAGCTTGCACTAAGGAGAAGTAGCCTTAGAGAGGCGTGAACAAAGAGGCAGGAAAGCAGGATGGAGGCAAGGAGAAGCAGTTTGACTACACAGGATCTGTCTTCCAACTCTCAACTAAGCAGAGTGATGAGCTGGTACGCTCCACCTACGTGTGGTACCTTGACAGTGGGTGCACTTCACATATCACTCATGACAAGGCGTGCCTCCACGAGCTGGAACCCTGCTCCAAAGGCTTCGTCACCGGGGCAAAGAAGCAAAAAGTGCCTGTTTTGGGCAGAGGAAAATGACAGTGACTAGGTACGACAGTGCCCAGATCAAGTTTGGGGACGTATTGTACATACCTGAGATCGCGGTGAACCTCCTGTCACTCGGGCAGCTGATGAAGAGGGGTGCGCAGATCGTTAGCGACGGACAACGTGTCACTTTGAAGAGCCGTGAAGGCGAGACCTTTGCTGAAGGTCGCCTTCTTCCTCACGCCATGATAGAGCTGGACTTTGCAGCACCAGCTCCAACAAAAGGGCCAGATACGCCCTTTGCAGCAGCTAGTCTCCACCAGGTCTCTGGTGCAGTCCTCAGTTTGTGGCACAAATGGCTCCGCCACATCACACTAAACCGTACAGATAATGCAAAAGCAAGAACAGGTCAACGGACTTGATATCAAGGAAAGTGGCAGTAAGGATGCAGCACAACCTTGTGAAGACTGCGTGCGAGCCAAACTACCACGACAGATGTTTCCTCTGGCTACAAAATGGGACGTCAGCCAGAAGCTGAAGCTTGTCCACACCGACATTTGTGGACCTCTACCAACAGCCATTGTCTACGGAAAGCATCGCTTCTTCTTTCTCTTCGTTGACGATGCCACAAGGATGGTGTGAAGCTATCCACTCCGCACAAGGGATGAAGCACCAGCATGCTTCTTTTAGTGGCTGGCAATGGCTGGGAGGCAAAGTAACGGAAAACTACAAGTTCAACGCTCAGTGGTGAGTACACTAGCACAGAGTTTGCCACTTCAGTGGAGGATCTCAGCATCGTGCAACAGTTCTCTACGCTTTACACTCCGCAGCAAAATGGAGTGGCGGAGAGAGCAAACCACACAATGCAAGAGACGCTGAAGTCGATGCTACTTGGTGCGCAGCTCGGCAACTCGTGGTGGCCATTTGCACTCCGGCAAGCAGTATGGGTGCGCAACCGCGTACCACACGTGTCGCTACCAAGCATGACTCCATTCCAAGCATGGCATAATGATTAGCACGACATCACCATGCTACGCACTTTCGCGTGCATGGCACTCTTTCATGTCCCAAAGGAGCGTCGACGCAAGTTGGTTGATAAAGCAACATGGGGTGTTTTTCTTGGCCAAAGCCCCAACATGAAAGGATGGCAGTTTTATGACTTAGACTCCCATCGCGTCATCACCAGTAGAGACGCTATTTTCTTTGAGAACCAAACGCGCTCTTCTTGGGAGAGTAAGCACTCTACTGAGCCCGCTCTACTCCAAGCTTTCTACGACTATTACATGGAGACGCTCGAGGAGGGGGAAGCCGTCAGTGTGCCACTCACCCTTCTTGATCTGGAGATGACGGATGAGCAGGCGGTGGCCCCGCGTGTGACCCTCGACACTCGCCGAGACGAATGCATCACCACTGGCCATGAGGCAATTATAGGCTCTCATGACAAAACTAAGGCTGTGGGAGTGCAGAATGGTGCGCATACGGCGGGGAAACCACATGATGAAGCTGCTCAGCATCCAGGGCACCTCACGCGCCTCCTACGACAGCAGTTACAACATGAAGAAGAGCAGGAGATTAATGAAGCGATTCTGGCTATCACGGCCTGCTCCATCTACAAAGAGGCGGATGATGTCCTGGCGGACTTCACCACAAGCTCGCGGCTCTCATCTTGCGGCTCTCTTCTCAGCAAGCGGGCTACCGCCTTCGCCCAAGACTTTGAATGAAGTTCTGCAAGGCAAGCGTGCTGCACAATGGAAGGCAGCAATTGATGCAGAATACCAGAGCCTCATGGATCAGGGGACTTGGGAGCTTACGGAACTTCCATCCGGCTCTCGCCCTGTGGGGATGAAGTGGGTGTTTCGTGTCAGGACAAAAGCCGACAGATGCATTGACAAGTTCAAGGCTCGCCTCGTGGCAAAGGGATTCACACAAGTTGAAGGGAAAGACTACTTTGACACCTACGCTCTCGTGAGCCGCTACACCACCGCCCGCATCATGCTGGGAGTTGCAGCAGTGATAAACTACGAAGTGCAGCAGCTTGACATAAAAAATGCCTTTCTGCATGGTGAGATGGAAACGACCGTCTACATGAAGCAACCAGAAGGTTACGACGATGGGAGTGGTAGAGTGTGCAAGTTGGTGAAGAGTCTGTACGGACTGAAGCAAAGCCCCCTACTTTGGTACAGGAAATTGCAAGCAGTGCTAGAGTCTCTCAACTTCGAGTCTTCAGTATACGACGACTGTCTCTTCCTACATCAACCATCATTAGACACAAAACCAGATTGCTACGTGTTGGTCTACGTCGACGACCTTCTCATCATAGGTCCGTCGGCAAAATTCATCAAAACCACATCGACGGCCATGGCGAAAGAAGTCAATGAGACACTCATGCCCAACTTTGAGTTTTACTTGGGCATGAACATCAAACGCGACCGTGGAACGCATACGCTTCACCTGAGCCAGCAGACGTACGCTTGCAAAGTTTGTGAACAATTCAACATTTCTGATCGACATGTCCCAACTCCTCTGTCACAACAGCAGCTGACACATCAGGGACAGAGGGGGAGGAGCGAGACTGACTATCGCAGTACAGTCGGCTCACTGATGCACGCAGCAACTTGCACACGACCAGATTTGCAGTTCGCCGTAAGCAACTTGGCATGCGGCAACGAGACGTGTACAAAGGGAGCATGCAAGGAGCTGGACAAAGCTCTGGGCTACCATAAAACTACATGGGACGCAAGTTTACTATTTGGAACGACTGACAGACTCAAACTCGAGTGCTACATCGACACCGATTTTGGAGGCACAGAGGAAGATCGTTGAAGCACCACAGGTTTTGTGTGCCTACTTGATGGAGCAACAGTTTCCTGGACCAGCAAGCGACAGAATCGCATCACACTCAGCTCCGTAGAAGCTGAGTACGTGGCAGCTTCATCCGTTGCACAGGAGAACATGTATCTCCGCAACCTCCTGGAGGACATCGGATTCGCTCAAACGCAGCAGACAAAAATTTTTGTCGACAACAAGTCTGCGATTGACCTCGCAAACTCGACAAAATTTCAGGGCCAAACAAAGCACATCGACATTCCTGGGCACTGGATCCGTTCAGAGGTCAAAGACAGCACGATTCAACTCATGCATATGCCAGGCACAAAGCAAGCAGCCGACTTTTTAACAAAAAGCGTCCCAAAGGACGTTTTCTACAGGTGCGCGGGGCAGTGTGGTCTCACCTCCAACGCCCTCTCGCACTATGTGCGGAAGCGGCCTGTCGTGGACGGGACGCGAAAGTCAAAAACGTGGAGCTCTCCCATGGCGCAAGCCTGTTTTCCCCACACCAATATCACGTGCTTTATGGTGCAAGAGAAAACTTCAACGGAAGCAAACATCTCAGAGGTTGCAAGGTTGCAAGGAGCAGATCGTCGCATCACAAAGCAGCGTGGCTATTGTGGACCAAGGGATGATGCGAGGCGTTTTGCAAAATCGGCTCCAACAGAACAACAAAAATTTTTCAGCGGCCTTCAGATTATTAAAACTGCCCCAGCAGCATCGCAAAAGTTTGTCCCAGCTGAAGAGGAATTGCAGTGCAAAAGCCAGCCTCATATTTCCTTTTTGGCTTCAGGATCCGCCGGTGCTACAGAAATCCTTGCGGTCAAGCCGGGGCCTGTCGCAACTACAAAGACCTGCTGCGACCATAAAAATGGTCGCAAGCAGCAAAAAGATCTCGAACCAAAAAGGAAGAAACATCAAGTAGCAAAATCACGAGCAGCCAGCGCAACCCACCCAGCTCGCGAAGCTAGTGCAGCTGCGCGATCGGAACAGCCGCGCCAAGGAAGAGGGGCTGCCGAGCAAGCAGCCGGAGCAGCTCGCGCAGCTTACGTGTTGCAAATTCGGAACGACGACCAGCAGGAGGGCATTGCGAGCGAGCAGCGATGGAAGTCGCAGCCGCTTACAAATCAGGACCCTTGCCGCTGACAACAGCGAGCGCATGGCAGCTCCCACGGGGCCCGTTCTCGCATTATGGCCATCTCGCACAGGAAAAAATTGGGAGCCGCAAATACGACAAAACAAAGGACAAAAGAAAGGATACTGCGCAAGCAACGGATGGGGGGTGCGCGAGATGCCTCCATGACTTTGCATCGGCGGTGCTCTCACCAGCAAAATCGTACGACAAACACGCAAAAACAAGTGGACTGTCCGGGAGGAGAAAGGAGGCGAAGTTCAGCAAACGGATAGTGAAAGCAGAAGAAGTCCAAGCGGCACTCACAGTTTACGACGAGGAGGAGGAGCAGAACAGGGCCTCCTCTTCACCCGCGAAATTGGCAGACGCAGCCAAGATTTCGGTGAAGAATTGGCGAACGACCACCGCGGACAATTCCACCAAAAACGGCGGTTTTCATTCGACAAGTCGCGGACATCAAGGACTGAAACGGGTCTGTTAGTGGGAGAGGAACAGTACAACGGCTGTTACTGCTACAGACGAGCTGTTCGCGACTGAAAACGGCAAGAACGACCTCTAGAATGTCCAAGGCGACTTTTGTACTGCTCTAGCGACTGGAGAGTCAAAAGACGACCCAGAAACAATCTTTTGGGAGGATTCTCCACCTGAAAAAGAATAGGAAGGTTGGAGGAAGGAGCACGGCGGCCAAGGCTATCATGCAGAACCTTGTCGCCAGGAGCAACATGAGGATTTGCTTCTGCATGAGGCAAGCGACGATTTTCTAGAGTGGCTCAAACTCGACCCAACAATTTTTGGGTATGACAGCTTGCATAAATCACTGATAGAAAGCCCTAAAATAGGTCACGAAGTGACCCCGGCACCGATTCAAGAGGAATTTTTTTTCCTTGGGTGCAGAAATAGATATCGTCAATTTTCCGGATTTCCCGTTCACCGAGGAGGATACTGGGCTCCATTTCCTCGATAAAGTTTTTTGGGAGTCACTCGGGGATTTTTTCGGGAGTGCGCAAGAGTGACACGGTACGAATCACCAACGCACCAATCGAGGGGGAGTGTTGAGAGGTACAATGACTGCGCTGGTGTTAAGCTCCGATATGGTGAAGACGGCACTGCAATCGGAGCACTGTACAGAAAGTTCCAAATTTTACAGTGAATTCCTGGGTCCACGTCTACTGGGAATTCTCTTCTGTACAGGCCGGATAAAATTTGGCAGCCAGCCGTGAAGCAGTCTAAAGGGCCTGGTGTGTAATATAGTGTGCTGGCATGCGCAAGGGGGGGTTGCGCATGCCTCTAGTTACCTCTAGCAGGGAGGGGAGCTGCTTACTGCGCAGCACTGCATAGTTGCCTTAGTCAGGGAATCCTCTAGCTCACTGGACAGGAATCATGCACCCTGAGCATGAGGCCTACACTGCATCATCAGCCACATGCATAGAGCCTGATCCCTTCAACCTACATGGGCCAATTTGGAACAAGCTTCAGGAGCCACCTGATCGACGGATCTGATGCAACAGCATGGCAAGATCAACGGCCGTCAGAGAAAAGCCTGCAAAGCAAGCAACCTCCTATAGAAGCTGCACCTGAGCACCTGATGAAGCTTCCTCAACAAAGAAGCTTCTCCTTGAACCTGCAAGGATGCCAGTAACAACTCTGACCTACAGGAAGCTTCTTTTGGAAGGAAGCTTCCCCAAGATGCAGCAGACCTGAACCACCTAAAGGAAGCTTCTCCTTCAGGTGGTCAACTTGCGCGGACCTCAGGTATAAAAGGGGAAGCTCCTCTCAGTTCAGCATCATCTCAGCATCTCAGTTTTCCACAAACACTCAGCCCTGCTGAAGCCTCTGACTCTGGAGCCCAGACCAAGACTCTGCTGGAGATCCCTCCAACGCCCTTGTAAGCCTGGAAAGGCCTCCTTGCCTGGGTGGAGGCTGCCCTGGAGGCCAGTCAACCTGGAGACTACGCCAAGACCCTTGCCACAACGACCTGGAGGGCCTAGCAAGGCGTTGCCCCTCTGTGGGCCAGGAGCTGTGCTAACCTAGCTTGCCTAAGATTTGTTTCCGTGTACCATACTTGTACTTTGTATCAATCAAGATTTTAGTCCAGATTCCCAACCCTTGCCCTGCTATTGTACATGCTGCACTACTGATCATCCAAAGATCCTATCAGCAAGGGTCCTAGCCCTTGCTGCCTGTCTCACAAAATCAACAGTTAGCAAGGCCATTCTCATTAGGGAGATGAGGGTTTTGGGTGCGTGAGGGAACGTCCAGAGGTGGGGCTTGCTTGCGGGTTGCAGCTGGAGCACGGAAGGCACCAAAGAGGCTGAGATCCTCCATCACATTGCTAAGAGTAGAACAAGGACGGTTTGAGGCTAGGAAAAAACAATTGGTGGGGTAGCAAAAGCGGTAGTCGATCCACGAGGGCAACAACGAGGAGTTGCACCCGCGAAACCGGCGATGGTCCAGACGGTAATTGCGAAGGCGAGAGCATTGAAGGAGAGGGTAATGGCAGCGACCGATGACGTCCACCACGGACGTATGCAGCAGGAGTCGATAGCGTAAGCGGAAGCAGAAGTAACGGAGCCAAAGGTCAGTCAATGGCTTCATGCCATGTTGTGTAAGAGCGGGCTTGGAGGATAGGAAGGGCCAAGAAGAGGCGGGGGAATGAAGTGTCTAGTGGAAACTTAGTCGTCAGTGAGAGTCAGGTGGCTCTCGGTAACTGCGAGGGGGATAATGGGAGTTAGTTGCGGGGCATGATTCGGCTGTTGATGTTGTGTGGGGGGAGGGCTTTTGAGAGTTTTGAGGGGGGAGGGCTCTTCGTAGATGTGAGAGGGGAGCTCTTGAGTGTCGTGGGGGGGATTGAGGTGAGAGTTAAGCATAGAACGGAGATTGAGACGAGATTAGTGAAATCGTTTAGCAAGAATGAGCCCGACGAGTGAACGAGCAAGACCCCTATCAGGTCGTGTGCTTACCACTTGAGTGGGTTGCCTCAAAGTGTGGCGAACCACCTTGAGCGCACGTACCTTGCTCATAGAATGTTGAGTGTAGTCCGGGAAATTAGAAAAGTGCGCCAGATGCATCGTGACGGCACAAGAACAATACACACATGGCCCAACAGGGCACGTTCGAGCAGAGAATATAGTACCGATTTAGACTTGCTAACGAAAGGAGTGAGAAATGTTTGCTACTTTAGCATATTTCATCATGAGAAAAGACAACTGTTCATGTCGTGGCTTGTTTACCAAAGTTGTAATTTTTCAAGTATCAGAATTTCTACGGTTCATAATGGTTTGCTAGTTAAGATCAACTGTTTAGTTTTGTGCTTAGGGAACTCCATCTTATGTTATGGAAAACGTTTTATTCTTTATGTAAATTGACGTGTAGAAATCATGTTTAAGGAAAAGTTAAACTATAATGTAGCACTTAAGAATTTTCTCATGAAGAAAAATGTAGGTGAATTCAATGAGGAATTGAATTAGACTTGATTTAGACTTGCTAACGAAAGGAGTGAGAAAAATGTAGGTGAATTCAATGAGGAATTGAATGTAGGTGAATTCAATGACTTAGAACTGGAATATTTCTAGGCTTTAAATTTTTTATTGTATTTTTTTACTTCTTTTGATGAGTATTTGCAACCTGAATAATGTAGTTAAGAAATTCATAAAATATTAAACTACATTATATAATCATTTTTATGTTGAGAAATGTTTGTTTTTATATGTTTTTTCTAGTATTGATAAAACCATTTGTCGTTTTTTTCTTCAAGTTAATAGTGGTTATTGTTTGTTAAGAAATGCGTTTATCATGTTTATGGAATGAATGAAAAAATCTTTCACATGCTACTATGAAATCGTTGATTTTAATATGAATTTATTTCACTTAAGTTATGAATTAATCTATTCTTATCATCAAAGTTTTTTTTACAAATTAAATTATAAACAATTTCATGGTATACATTTTAAACTTTCATTCTTATTCTTTTTGCCTTTATCATGGAAAGTATGCACAAAAGGGAGTTTTGATTTCACATAAAAAACATTAGAAGGGAAGCTTTACTTCAAGTTGTGTTCTAATTCACACCACGTGGGAAATGAATGAGGTTTTTCACATGTATTATGTTAATATTTTGTTTTCAATGAGATTTTGTTATTGCGCTTTTTATATTTTTTTTACAAGCACCTAGAAGAGGAAAAATTTAAACACATGATTTAATTGTGATACCTGTAGTGTCAATCACGTGAAAATAATTCAAGATAGATTGTGTCCCTCTTCTAGACTTCCATGCATTTGGAAATGTGATAAAAGGCATTTTAAATGATAGTACATGTTAGAGGTAGATGATGTCTACGTTGAGATATCATACTTGATTGGCTCTAATGAGAAAAACTCCGCGTTGTCATCCGTAAAGACCGAGGCTTTGTAGGTTCAAGTTGTGCTGATTTCCATATGGTTTGTTATGCAGCAGTTATGCATCATGCTATAGAATATTAAGCAAACTTAGCTTTCCATCTAATAAAGAAAGCATTGGATATTGCACCCCTTAGATTTGATTTCACACTTTCAAAATTCTTGATTTTCAAAAGATATTGAACCAGTGATCCCCTTGTTTAACGAGGCCAGAAGACTGATGAAGTTCAATCTTAATCTCTCTTTGAATCTCTCTTTGTTTTGTTGCTTTATTGAACGTTAAAATTCATATGGATTACATTGTTCGTTGATAATGTCGTCCGAACAGACTTCCTGTATGTGGACTACCTTGAAGGTCAACGGCTAGTATGTCATTGTTTTTTGCGTTTCATAGGACATCTCCTGATTGCGGCAATCGCGATCGTCGTGAAGCAGCAAGATCGAGATCGATTTTTTGAATCAGGGATATAACCGGACTGGTTGTCTCCCATGGTACCCATCGATCACATGCGCGACAACATGCTCCCGTGGCTCTGCACTACAGGTGTCGAAAAGACAAAGTTCTGCCGATTGATTCCACTGGACAAGTTGAGTCGTTACATAGTCATCATCGCACTCAGCTGATAATCCAATCGGAAACATAATGAAGGCATCAACGGTGTCGAAATCAACAGGAAGAAAGCATCTGTTGAAAAACATACTTCTGGTGACCAGCTATGTCATTAGACACTACTTGGTTTGGAATGACACATTACAGCCATGCCGATTTTGGCAGGTATCATGGAGGACACTTTCTGACTGTTACTCAAAAAGGAATGGAAGTGGTGCAGGTATTTTTTTAAATGATTCCTTTAAATTTACAATGCTTTTGAAATAAGAATAAGTCAGATTTGCTTCGTGGTCGAATGTCCAGGCGCAATCATGAAAGAGCATAAACGAGAATGATTCAAACTCAATTTCTAAGGCACACACAGCAAGTATAAAATGTAATATTCCTCATTTGTGGCCGGTTTGAGATAAAAAATTAAGTAGCTACTACATTTCCAGAAGTTCTAATGTCTCCAAACGCTCTCTGGAAGTGGGCCCAATTATATCAAAAGCTTTTACAACTTAACATCCTTGAGAAACTTCAAAATGAATTTGAATCCATCACAAAATTTTGAAATTCTACACAAATTCCAATTTTTTTTAAAACAAAAACAATATGGAGGTAAACGGAAGATGGAATACGATTGTATATCACCCCTTTTTGTCATTTTGTCTCCATTCCTTGCAAGGAGTACACTTTTTTTGAATTTATCATCGATAATATAGATCTAAGATCTTATAGTAGCACCATAACGTGACCACGAGACGAGGCACTGGCATGCTTCGTCTCATCATCACTAACTAATGACATTCTCATAGTTTCATTCCAGACCCTCATGTTCTACCATGGGTGATGGCAGAGATTTTTTCATTTAGGGATATAAATATTTTGGAATACAATTCAATTTTGTTTCAAAAAGCAAAAAAAATGGATAGCATGCCAGCAGGTGAAAGCTCACCAAGAGAGGTGTCAAAATGTCCTTACTACTAAATGGACCAGCCATTTATGTTTCATGTTCACGCACTCTTGTTGATTTAGATTAATGGCACTAAGCTTTGTGACTATTATTTTGTCCACAAAACGTTTGGGCTTCTGATTGGTTAGTTTCATGTGTCCTTTTACGTATGTTAGAACGCCATGAGCATGAGGATATGTCATACTTAATTACTACCTCTCATAACAATTCACTAGTAAACTTAAACTTTTTCTCATTGTTCATTGAATGTTGCATGTAAATTAACGAGAAAGGCAAGTTGTTACATAATGAGTGACCATTTCCTTACTTTGGAGGAATTGTGACATCATTGACAATGGTATCAAAACCTTTAGGTGTGACCTTCAAACATGTAATAACCTTGTTAGAGAACTAGGTAGAGGGAGAGAGAGAGAGAGGGAGAGAGAGAGAGAGAGAGAGAGAGAGAGATAGAGAGAGAGAGAGAGAGAGAGAGAGAGAGGGAGAGAGAGAGAGAGAGAGAGAGAGAGAGAGA
>SZWC01016835.1:48063-63199 GCA_023375785.1 Penium margaritaceum
AGAGAGAGAGAGAGAGAGAGAGAGAGAGAGGGAGAGAGAGAGAGAGAGAGAGAGAGAGAGAGAAAGAGAGAGAGAGAGAGAGAGAGAGAGAGAGAGAGAGAGAGAGAGAGAGAGAGATAGAGAGAGAGAGAGATCCCAAAAAAAAAGTTCATCATCAATGTATGATGAAAAAATCTCGTTGATTTGGTTCTTCCTTTCTCCAATCATTGATCAACAATGCATGTCGTCTTGTATTTGGTGACCATCTTGTATCAAATCGTATTGATTTAGCTTCTTTTTTTCTAGAGAAAATTTTCCTTCCCTTAGGAATCACCCTGGCGTATTTTCTGGAACACTTCTAACGTTATTCATGGTATGTATTTTCTTGTGAGGTAATCTGCAAAATGAATGTACCTTTCCATTATCATACATGAAAACAAGAGCTTTTTTACCTGTTTTTTTCATATGCGGTATAAATTTACAATTATTTTAAAATTCTAGAAAAACCTTGTTTGAAACTTTTGAAACAAAGTATAAGTGGCAAATGTTTGGGGACCCTTTAGTTGAAAGGGGAATATTTATTCCTAAAGTGAGAATCGCTTAAATGTAACTTATTTAAATTTTTAAACATCATTTGATCCCTTTCTTTACGTTCTTGTTGGCAAACTGGCCAGGAAGATTGTTCGGAAGAGAACATGCATGAGTTTCTCTGATAATCCATCGCCTGTATATCTTTCCTGTCCTGAAATCTACATCTTGGACCACTGTTGGGTTTTCCCCGAGTTCGGGACTTCCCAGCTGGATACGACCCTGTGGCCCATCACAAATACGCGAAAGCGTCACAGCCACGACGTAGCTGTGTGGGGAATCCCGCTCTCACGCACTTATCCGCACCTGCAGCCCACATCCACATGCATGCTGGCCCACTTGCAGACACTAGCCCCCCGTCGCAGTCGCAAGCCACTGCACCACCACAGCCCCCAACAGTCTGCGCCTCATCGTAAGCTCGGGTGTGCGCCACCAAATGACGTGTTGGTCTCCCCGTAGCCTCCCCACCCCGCCCCCCACACCCCTTGCCGCTCGTTCCCCTTGAGACATCTCGTCGCAGGACACTAGCGTCGCCACAACATGGACTCTTCCTCTGCTTCCTCCAGTCCCTACCTCCCTATCGCTGGGAAGGGCCGTACTGCAAACGCCTCAGCAGGCAATGATAGCAACACGACACCTTCATGGCTTCCAGAGACCGCCCTTGACAGACGCCTGCGCCACTGGGACGCCGCCACCAGCAACGGCATCTGGCGCCGCACAGGCGGTGCCGCAGGCGCCGCGTTGCATGCCCACAGACTCCTCTCCTCCCAGTCATCCCCTGCCTCACCCTCGCAGCAAAGTGCTGCTCGATTTCTCCCCCGGAGCTGGAGGGACGCGCAGTGCGGAGCGTTCTCGCCATCTTCCCCCTCTCTCCGCTCCTCGCTCACCCCCTCTCTCTCCTACCCTGACCTCACCATCCTGCCTCCGGCATCTCCACCGTCTTCTCCTGGTCCCTCGTCTTCCCTCGCGGCGTCTCCCAGTCGAGCTCGGGTCACCCGCAGGCTTTCGTCTACGGAGTACTTGTTTAGCTCCACACGGTTCGAATGCACTCGCGACGCTGGCGTAGGAGAGGAAGCAGCAGAAGCCGCAGCTGAGACTATGGTGGCAGTGGCGGAAGCACAGTCTACATCTGCTGCGGCGTGTGGCGTTCAGTGTTGCTTAGAAGTCACCGGCAGCACCCACGTCAGGGAACGAAGGCAGAACATTCAGTTAGACGTGGCTATCGGCACCTGTGACAACAGCAACGCCAGCAGCGAAAACGACAGCAAGAGAAGAAACAGAAGCAGCAGCAGCAGCGGCAGCAGCGGCAGCAGCGGCAGCAGGGGCAGCAGCGGCAGCAGCGGTAGCATCGGCGCTAATGACTGCGGCGGTGGGGGCGGCAGGAATGGCAGCAGAAGCAGGAGCAGTCACTGCAAGCCGGAAGCTGCTGTGAGTGACAGCAACAGTGCGTTTCAGCGTGGCGTCAGTCCCATGAGCCGCGCGCCAGCCAAGCTGGCTTCCCCCGGGAGCATTTTTGAGTGGGCTGCCCAGGCCCGCAGGAGCTCCAACGCACAACGCACGCACTCTTCTTACGGAAATACCTAATGCCTTAACATAATCCTGCAGCTGCATCGAACCAGGTGTTCTGCAAATGAAGGCATTCCATCACCACGATGGGTCTTCCCTGATGAATCGGCCTGGCGGGGTGGGCTCTTGGCTACGAGCAGAATCTTCTGCCAGTGCGTGCATCAGCCACTATCGCTCCTTCGTAGAGGCCGCTGGAGTTGCCTGTGTCGTGGCGTTAATGTAGGAGACAGCTTGTGCCAATTGGCTGGCACTCTCGACGTCAGAAGTTTCCCAGCAACTTCTGGCACGGTTTCGCAGACTCGGGGTCTGTAGCCATCTTCTACAAGTCGGAGCACCCTTGGAACAGTCCGTCTGCAACTCCACAGCGATTCGTCTAGTTCGTGCGCGACACGGCCTGCAACCCTCGGGCTACGGGTTCCCATTGCACTATCTGCACTATCTGCTCCTCAGGACTGTTTCTGGGCAGTTTCCTTCAGAGGCCATGATAGACTATGTACTACGTACATGTATATTAGGAAGGTTTAGTTCATTGATCTGTCAAAGTTATATATGTAGAATGTACTGACACATGAGGTACAAAAGATGGGTGCATTAACGTACAAGATTATGGGAGCATTAACTTCATAATGGGCAAACTTGTGCGAGATGATGACCTGAACAGTCATACTNGGAACAGTCCGTCTGCAACTCCACAGCGATTCGTCTAGTTCGTGCGCGACACGGCCTGCAACCCTCGGGCTACGGGTTCCCATTGCACTATCTGCACTATCTGCTCCTCAGGACTGTTTCTGGGCAGTTTCCTTCAGAGGCCATGTACTACGTACATGTATATTAGGAAGGTTTAGTTCATTGATCTGTCAAAGTTATATATGTAGAATGTACTGACACATGAGGTACAAAAGATGGGTGCATTAACGTACAAGATTATGGGAGCATTAACTTCATAATGGGCAAACTTGTGCGAGATGATGACCTGAACAGTCATACTGTGAAAAGCTATCTCACAAGAATGTGACAGTTTACGATGACTAAATGATTGATACGCCGACAAAGCACGTCGGCACTCAGCTCCTACCTGATGTAAACGCCTCACCTCATACACCGCCCAAACGGCGAGCTTTCGAGCGGCGATTTTTTTGCAACGAGAAATGTATGAATAATCTTCAAAGCATGTCCACTTTGGTAAATAACCATTGAAAACAAAGAATAAAACAGAACATTTACGATCAAAGTGTCAGTTTGAAAGCCGCTAGGAAACCATAGTTGCCATTGATGACCACCAGTATTGGCGTGCCAAGGCTTTGTGTGTTTTGTCGAAGCCGAAGTGACCCGACTACTGGGTGTCATGCGCCTCTAGCAACAACTGCTTCAATGGCGCATAGTCCGGCATGACAATTCTCCGCTCCTGTCCCCTTCGCCAATACACTCCATCCCACATTGCGTCTTTCACTGCACCACACGTGAACTCACCGTCCACGCCATAGCCGTGCCTGAACAGGCTATGCATGACTGGAGATCCGATCAGCACTGAGATGGCATTAAGGCTCAGGTCCGTCCTCCTTGACAGAGGATCTGCCGGGTTCACCTTCCCATACTTGTAATGGATCTTGTAGTCAAAACTTCCCTCAAGGAACTCTATCCAGTGAGTCTGTTGACGACTGAGGTTTGGCTGGATCTTCAAGTACTTGAGGGCGTAGTGATCCGTGAAGACCTCGCACCGTTGCAACTCGAGGTAGCACCTCCAACGCTTGAACGAATGGATGAGCGCCAACATCTCCTTTTCATGGATTGCGTAGTTCAGCTCTGCAAGAGGAGTAGAGCGTCACACATTATAGCCTTAAGCTCCTTGAAGCTCTTTTGCTCCTGATTTCCCCATTCCTACTGGTGATCCTTCCGCATGAGCTGAGTCAGCGGTGCACCATTTTTGGCATACTCCCGGATGAATTTCCGATAGTAGTTGACAAACCCCAGGAAGACCTGAACGTCATGCACGCACTTTGGTGTCGGCCAGTGCTTCCTTCTTTCCACCTTCTTTGGGTCCATGCAAAGCACCTTGCCGCTCACGATGTGCCCAAGGAACTCCACCTCTCGCTTCTCGAACTCACACTTGGAGAGCTTTGCAAACAGCTTCTTTTTCTAAAGAATACCCAACACCTGCCAAAGGTGTTGTTGATGCTCTTCCAAAGTTCGGGAGTAGATGAGGATTTTGTCAAGGAACACCACCACCAACTGGTCCAAGTTAGGGTGGAAGATCCTGTTCATCAGGCTCATGAACGTTAGAGGAGTGTTGGTCAACCCAAACGGCATGACAAGGTTCTTAAAATTACCGTACCGCGTCCGAAATACCGTCTTCTCCACATCTTGCTCCGCAATCCGTATCTTATGGTACCCCGAGCGCAAGTCAATCTTGCTGAAGTACTACGCCGCCCGCAGCCGGTCAAATAACTCCTCGACCCTTGGCAGTGGGTACCGTTTGTTGATCGTTACGTTGTTCAGTGCGCGATAGTCTACGCACATCCACAGCTCCCCTGTATTTTTCTTCACAAAGAGGACCGGTGCAACGTACGGTGACACGGATAGTCTGATGAACTCCTGCTCTGTCATCTCCTCCAACTGCTTCTTCAGCTCACCCAACTCATTATCGCTCATGGGATAAGCAGCCTGCACCGTTGGAGTTGCTCCAGGAACCAGCTCAATTCTGTGGTCGATGTCTGGCTTCGGTGCTAAACCCTTTGGCAGCTCGGGAGGGAACACGCCACTATAGCTGTCTAGCACTCCCTTGATGCCTTTCGATAGCTTTGCTGCTGGTGCTTTCTGCTGTTCTCCCTCTTGTTGCTTTGCCTCTGCTACCAACACTTCCACTTCTTTAGTTGCTTCCTTCTGCCACATCCACACAAGGTTGACTTGGTCCCCCCTCTGCTGAAAGCGCTTTAGCTGCACGTAACTCAATTGCAGCACCTTCCCTCCCTTGGAGTCCTTCTCCTGAGTCCATGACAGCAAATCAATCTGCTCTCCGCATCTTTTCACTTTCACCTGGCTACGCACCCAGTCCACAGCAGGATTCTTGTGGTGCAGCTAGTCACGCCCCAAAACAGCGTCGTAGGCATCCATTGGACACGTGCGAAAGTTCACCTGGCACAACAGCTTGTTCAGACGGACCCTCAGAGGCTTCAGAGGCAGTCTGCACTCCAGCTCCCCTTGCACCAACTTGGCCGCAGTTGACTTTCTGGATAGCCGTGCAAGCCCCAACCTCATTCCAAGCTCGTCGCTGAAGAATGAGTGCGACGTGCCGCAATCCAGCAATGCTTTAATCTATCAGCGAGTCTGGCGTCCCTCGCCGTTCGTAGAACCAGCTAATAATGTTTCGGCTTTTAGGAGGATTCCCGGAATGCTCCGGCTTCCTTTGCTCCGCAGCAAAACAGTCGGCTGGTCCCTAGTTGTCAAAGGAATTTCGGGGCTGGTGTTTGCTGATGCGGACGAAGCTTTCCCAACAATTGGCCGCCCGCCACTCACTGCTGGTTGCCATTTCCGTGTTGCTCCTTCTTGCAATCCTTCTTGTGGTGCCCAGGCTTCCCGCAGATCCAACAGTTCCCACCACGCGACTTGCTCTGCTACTCGCCTCCTTACACTTCATCGATTTCCATGGGATCTGTTTGTTAGCACTGTGTTCGACACAGGAAATTTTCCCGCTTCTCAAGGAAACCCCCTCGATGGTAGCGTAGTACGTCAACGCGCTCAGCAGTGGCTACCATCACCTGGAACTCCGTGATGCCACTAAGTGCCTGCGTGCACTGAATTTCTGCCTTCAAACCGTCATGGTATTTGTCTGCCACCTCCTGCTCACTCATGTCATCGATCGCCGAGCACAACGCCAAGAAATGCCGTGTGTACTCGTGCACTGAGCCGCTCTGCTTAAGCTGCTTAAGCTTGCTGCGTGCCACCATAGAGGCATTTATGAGATCGAACCGATCTCAGATGGCTTACTCAAATTGCTCCCACATTGTTGGCAAGCGAGCTTCAGCTTGCCCCGCGCTTGGCTGCCACAACACGGCATGTTGCACAGCTGCGTTCCCACCTCCACCTCGAGTTGCTAGCATATTCAGCTGCCTCCACCACTCCAATGATATTGCGCGAAACTTTGTCACTGTGAATGACACACGCACAGTATCGTCCTCTGGAGGGTGAGCCACAACCCCAAAGTAGCCGTTCATCGCAAATAACTAGGTCCGTACGCTCGTGCCCTTGAATGAGGGATTGAATGGTTCCGGAGCCTTCGGCTTTGGTCTTGGCGGACTCCTTGGCCGGGCCGCCCGAACCTGTCCAGCGTCAGTCCCGTCTTGTAGGTCAGCCATCTGCCGATTGAGCCGCTCATTCTCCAACTTGAGGGTTTCCAGCTGCTCTACGATTTGCTGCAGGGGCTTATTCATGGCTCTTGATGAATTTTAGCCGCTGGAGATCCTTAAAAAAAATTGGCAGCGTTTCGGCAGCAGTTGAAAAAAATGCTGGCATCAATTTGTCACTCCGGGATGAGAATCTGACGTCCTCGAAGTGCGTGGGAGTCACCCTTCGTCTCCCGCGCACGCACGGTAGGCCTTGTGGACGCTTTGGAAATGTAGAAAATTTTCCAGAGGTTGGCTCGTGCATTGGCTTCGAAGTCTGGTCCAGCAATCTCCCTCTCAATCAACCTCAACGTTGTCCGGCGTAGTCAGTGCCTTCGCTCCTTGAAGTTTGGTGAGCTCTGGAAGTGCTTCCGCCCAACGCGTGGCTCTGGCTCTAATACCATATGTGAGAGTGTGTGCTCTCTAGAGTGTCCTTTCTTCCATATGTTGGGTGTGAAACTCTGTCAAGAGGCTTCGAGTTCCAGATCACTCATTCCCTCATAGCGATTCTTCAATGCCTTCCATGCCTTCCTTGGACAGTTGGTCGGGTTGTCTTCTCTGATATTGAACTAAAGGTCTTCCATTAGATTCTGCGCCAAACTTAAGAAGGATTGATCACAGCGTCCTTTCCAGTTGTTTTGCTCTTCGAGTGTTGCTTCTGTGGATAATTTGTCAGTGGGAGGATTGCAAACGACTCCCCAGAGGCCCTTGTTCAGAAAAATCATCTCAATGTTGAATGCAAAGGTGTGGTAGTCATCGCAGTCAAACGGCGCCACTTTGAAGTGATCCCCATTATTGATGGTTGCCTCCATGGTTTAGCAGATCTGAAAATACCACCTGCTCTCATACCAAATGTTGATTTTTACATAACAGGATCTTTAGGAATCTTCAGAGACAATGTCTTGACGTCGATACACCGTCTGGTGCTTCGTTGATTTGTTGGTGGTGATCTCACTGATGAGTATTACCACTTACACAAACAGGCACTCTTGCCTCAATACTTTCATTGACTGCGCATTTCAAGAGTGTGGGCTGAAGGCACAGTTACACGACTTGTCTCACAAGCTTTCCAACGATACCAAGTTTGTTAAGAATGATCTCATACAGACAAAGTAGTGGAAATACAAAGCCTACTACTACTTATCCTGCTAAGCTAGTTGTGAGCATACAAAAGTACAAGTGTTACGTAGTCCGGTATCCTGTGTCTTCGAGTCCTCAGTCACATGGTCACCCGGACGCCGCTCGATGGCTTGTAGTCATCGGCAGACCGAGGTTGGCGGATGCCCAGCGCCCTCGGTGCGATCCACGGACGAGATCGTCCGGATCTGCGGTTGCTCCCCATTGCCATTGATCTTTCTCGGGCGTCGTCTCGAGAAGAGCCGATGCTCACATATCTTGATTCGTGGACGGATCCGATCAGTCTGCTTCTCTCGTGATGATTCTTGATCACAGGGTCCGTCTGTCGAAGGATGACGTCTGCCCCGAGCTTCCGGTCTCTTGCCACTTCAGCAGACTCAGTATCAAGAGGATCTCATGCTCACACTCTCGCTTAGTCGGCCAGGCCACACAAAGCATTTGTCCAAATCCCTGCCATACAGGATAGACAAGAGGATAGAGAGAGAGAGAGAGAGAGAGAGAGAGAGAGAGAGAGAGAGAGAGAATCTCTCTTTCAGCCCTCTTGCTTCCTTTTTATTGTTTTACACTCGTGCCAATCAAAGAGAAACACCGGGTTCCAACACAAGCCCAGTAAGCCGTTGGATCAAAAGATCTGACGGCTGTCCCCTTTTCAACAGAGCTTTGTTGAGAAGTCAAGCAAACAATATCAAAACATGGATACAGTTAGCGATACTCCTGTCAACCGTTCTGGAGGGTAGTCAGAGTTTTTGGCAACTTCTAGAACGGGGCACCGGAGGTCAGGGCAGTTGGCCAAAATGTCCTTGAGTGGACGGTGGAAAGATCCCGAGGTTGCGACGCGGTGGGCCATGAATGTAACAATTGAAATGCCCATTCGCTAGTTTTAGGGACTCGTGTACATCGAGGAAAAAACACTCCCCCTCCCCTTTTAGCCGTGACGTCCTGGCCTACTAGCAGACGTAGGCCGATGACAATGGAAGTAGTCGTTAATCAAATGATCAATGTCCCAGAGGTTGTTGTAGGGTTTTGAGCAGTTGTCCATGCGGTCGCAACCGTGCCACTTGACCAGATACTCGGTCATTTTTCCATGGCATCAATGGCGGAGGGTATCTTCAATCACGTACTCCGTATCCCCATCCACTTATACAAGAGGTGGAGGTGCGACATCTCGGCCGAGGACGTTTGTACTGGGGTCCTAGTAGTGCTTGGCTTGCCGATGTGGAAGACAAGGTGGATCGAGATGCTGTCAAGGAGTCGAACTTGAGCAACGACTGCGGTTTGTATTTTCTTGATCTCAAATGGTCCTAACCAGCGGGGTTGGAGCTCCATGAAGTCCAGTCCTCAGAGTTTGATAGTTGCCGAGCTGAGGAGAACGCGATCACCAGCGCTGAACACACCGTTGCTGCGATGTCTGTCAGCTGTCCACTTCACAGCTGCTTGTGTCTTCATGAGGGTCCGCTGTGTTTCTTCCCAGATGCTCATGAAGTCGTGGCGGTGGATGCCAACCGCAGAAATGGTACTCTGGCTTTGAAATCCTTCCAGTGTCATGGGAAATTTACCGTACACCACTTCAAAAGGGAGTTTTCCTGTTGCGGTGGATGTGGTGGAGTTGTTTGCGAGTTTGGCGGTTGACAGTTTTGTTGCCTAATCAATGCTGTGTGGCTCACATGAATTTTGGAGAAGTTGCTCAAGCGTATGGTTGGTTCACTCGGTTTGCCCATTGGTCTGATGATGGAACGTTGTTGTTGGCTGGATCCTACTACCGTAGGGTGTCATCAATTCTTGCCAAAAACGACTTGTGAAGCGGCCATCTCTGTTGCCGATGATGCTACGTGACACTCTGTGCAACCATACAATCTGATTTAGAAATGGCCACTCTGTCCCTTCTACGCTGACCATGGTCGTTGTCGGGATGTAGTACGACAATTTAGAAAATCTGTCCACCATGACAAGGATGGCGTCATACCCTTTGGGAGCGGCGGGTAGTCCTGATACAAAGTCCATGCTTACATTGGCCCACGGTTCCGTGGGAACAGGTAGTGGTTGGAGTAGACCAGGAGGCCGTGTGCAACACAATTTTTGTCTCTAACAGGTGTCGCACAATTTGCAGAAGGCCGCCTTGTCGGCCTGCATCTTTTCCCACTAGTAGCATTTTGCCAGCTTCTTGAGTAACTTGTCGTCACCAAAGCGTCCACTTGGACTGGTGTTGTGGCAATTCTTTAATAGCATTGGCCGGAGCTCCTTGTTTGGAGAAACGACGACATGGTGAGCAAAGCGCCGTCACTGGTAGGGATTATTGAACCAAAACTTAGTCTTCTTGTACCTGCCAAACTCCTTATCATCCTTCGCAAACAGTCTCATGATGTCTGGATCTTATCACACAAGGAACGTGCTGATCTCAGCCATTAGATTTGGTTGTTCACTTAGAGCATCCATCCAATTTTTTCATCCGAGTAAGTACTCAATGTCGTACTCAGAGCTGGACTTGAGGAGCTTCATCCATCTAGTTAGTTGACGGTTGAGATTTGACTATGTCTTGAGATGTTTTAGGGCGTGATGGTCGATTCATTTCATGCATCGTTGGCATTCTAGGTAGCACCGCCATGTCTTGAACTCTTGTACGACTATGAGCATTTCCTTTTCCTGCATCACGTAGTTGAATTCCGACTCGTGTAGTTTTTGCAACATGTACACGACCGGTTGTTGTCCACCGTCGTTGTTGTGGAGGAGGACGGCTCCAATAGCTTGATTGGACACATTGTTGGCCATGATACAATCCACCGTTGGATCCACCAATCATGGGGCTGGCGCCGAGGTCAAAGCATTTCTCAAAGAGTTAAACACTTCTTGTTCACTGTCTCCTCAATTTCACTCTGTGGTTTTTTGGGTGAGATCGGAGAGAGGCGATGACACCTGGACGCAATCCTTTACAAATCCATGGTTGTAGTTGCAGAAGCCCAAAGAGACTTTGACAACAAGAATGCTTGTGGGCATTGGAAAATCAGCGACCGCCTCCACCTTTTTCAGGTCCATGGTGAACCGTCCGCCTCTGATGATGTGGCCTGATAACTCAGTCAAACGGTGACCCAAGCTGGACTTTGACAGTTTTCCAAGAAACTTCTCTCTTTAAAAAACCTCAAGAAATTTTTGGAGATGTCCATTGTGCTCCTCCGGTTGCGGCTACACACAAGGATGTCATCAAGATACACGAGGACAAAGTCATACAGGCAAAAAATGTCATTCATGGCCACCATGAACATCGCAGGGGCGTGGGTGAGTTCAAATGGCATAACTGTGAACTCAGAGTGCCAGAATCTGGTACGGAATGCAGTCTTTTTGGCGTCCTTATCATATACACGAATCTAATGATAGTCGCTGGGTATGTCGATTTTGCTGAAAACTTGGGCTTCACAGAGTTGGTTGGATTGTTCATGTGCTTGCAAGGGAGGGTAGAGGTTCTTGATGGTGATGACGTTCAACGCTCAGGAGTCCCTGCACATCCTCATCTTTCCTATTATCTTTTTTACGAAGTACCATTGCTGCGTCGTTTGACATGGATTGTCGGATGAATAGTTGCCCCAACATCTCGTCCAACTGTTTCTTGAGTTCGATCAGCTCACGATCACTCATTGGATAGGTCCCTTTCACCGTTGGTCTGTTGCCTGGCTTCAAGTCTATCTCATGGTCAATGTTGTGTTGTGGTGGTACCTCTCGAGGCAGTTCGTTGGGAAAAACCCCTTTCAACTCCTCGATGAGCTTTGCAAACTCATTCGGTACTATCATGAACGTCTCGAATGTCGATATCTTTGATGTTACTTTGGCATTTGCAATTTCTTCTCTTTCCCTGCTTCCACGTGGACTAGCCATGCTTGAGCTCCACATTTTGGGTATCCCTTGGCCACGTCTAGAGATGTCGGCTCCGCTGCTTCCACCTTTGTTGCTTTCTGTAACCAAAGCTGTGTCGTGGGTCGCTTGACCAGAGGCAGGTGTCGCTTTCTACCATTAATGCTAACGTAGACTGCTGTGCTGCTCTATTCAACCTGTGGATTGTACGGATATAGGAAATCTTGCCTGAGGATGATTTTGTGGTTGCTTATTGGAAAACTCATTCACACCGTTATGCCGTGTAGATCTCCGATTTGCGGCCACAGTGACTCACAAAATCGAAGGATCTGCATTCATTCGTCGATGGTTTGTCCTTAAAAACTCCTGGTTTGGTCTGCAAACCCAGCTTCCAAACCATGTCACTGCTGACAAAACCATTAGAAACGCCTCCATCGAGTAATGCCGGTAACGTCATGCAACTTTTGCAATCCCTTTGTTGTACTTGTAGTTGTATCGTTGGTTGGTTGTCCTCTTACCCCTCGTCAAACATTGTGATCTCAAGAACCCTCATGTGCGGTGATGTGAGCCACTCAAATGGATGATCAGTCGGCGTAGATTTTTTGAACCGTACAGGAGCCTCACCGTCTACTCGTATCCTCTGCCATTTCCCTGTTGGAGTAATGCTCCTCACCATGGCAGGAGTGACTCCCAAAAGGAACACCAAAACAAGACAAGCCTTTGTGGCTTAGTGGTTAATGGTGTCCACCTCTAGAGGCAGGGGCCCGGGTTCAAGTCACACAAGATGAATTTCTGCCCTGCCTCAAGGGAGGTAGAAAATAGATGCCATGAAGCTAGCTCAAACTCTAGCATTCCTCCTTCAGGTTCTAGAAGGCCAGGTGAGGGTCCAAGAAGGTGGCACATCCTCTAGAAGTGGTGACTTGTCCTACAAGGCATCTAGAGGTGTCTTGGTCTTCTGACCATTCAGGTCGGCTTATAACTTTGAACAAAGTCATCAGGTTTGAGCTTCCGATGGGTCCAGAATGTTACGTACCAGACGTGCATGAGTCCCTAATCTTCTAGAGTGGGCATTTTTGTTTTTACAAAAACAACCCATCGCGTTGCGAGGACCGCTATATTCACTCCAACGACCGAGGGCAAACCGGTCAATTGCCCCGCCCCCAGTGGATATTCTCGAACCTTCTGACAGCATCGACAATTCTCGCGAATCTATGAACAAAAGTGTCACGCCCTTTCGGTTGACTTCTCAACAAAAGTGGATATATGAAGATGCATCACGCATCTTCACCTTAGATTCTCGAAGAATCTCGACTTCTCGGCGGGCCTTCTCCAATGTGACCACTCACGATGCGACTCCGCACGCATCGCTCGACATTCAACCCATCGACCCCGACTATGCTTTATTTGTAACTCGTCACTTGTATACATATTGAGAAGATGAGTCGAAGCTTCTTATTGACATAGCCGGTGACTGGGCGTTAGTGCCCGGTTAGACGGTGATAACACTCACAAGTCGTACACACAACGGCAAGGGTCTCGCTAGGAGACACAAGCTAGAGTGTCATAATGCTTCAATAGCATTTGCAAAGATAAAGAATGTCAATTCCATAGCATAAACACCTGTCGCGGCGCACGGCGAGTGTCGCACACGGCAGTGCAAGGTCTCTCCTAAATCCGGCCCAAAAACATAGTTTTGGTCACAACTCTGCACGGACAAATGAGAGCGCTAGGCCGTCTAAACCTAAACGTGCAAGATCTCAAGCCACACGTTATGATTGGTCACATGCATGCATCGGGCATCGAACGGTAGACATATAATGCAAAACATGCAAATTGGGCCCACGGCCAGTCCAACGATAAATCCTACTGGCTGCTGAAAAACCGTGGAAGGTCCGAGACAACATCGAGGATGCTGGGGCAGTTGTTGGTCAGCTCCAAGTGGGTGGTCCACCACCTGCCGGTGTGCTGGTGCCTCTTGGGTCCGCTTCAAGAATCTACACGGGCATGAATTGTACAAGTTGGCAGGAACGTCAGAAAACACCTTTTTTGTTTTTGGTTTTTATGGATGGCCCGGGCTGAAAACACCTCCCAACGGGCCCCCTTCCGGGGACTGCTATAATTGCAAAAATCACAACACTCCCCCATGACCCGATGGTACGCATGTCCATACTCGTGCAGCACTGGTATGAGTGCAACGAGTGTGAAGATAAACGTAACACAAGCACACCCCAAACTCAACCACCACAAACAGTCTGCGAGCCATTGCCTCCGTTAGGAAATCAACATGCTGCATGTCTGTGTCGACCCATATGATGGAGATCACGTGTTGTTGCACCAGATCATGCACAAAATGGTGCTTAGCTGCAATGTGTTTCGTGCGAGCATGATAAACACCAGAGTTCTCTGTAATGGCAAGGGTGCTCTTGTTCTCGCAGAAAAGTACAAAGGTAGGCAATGACTGACCGAACTCAAGGAACAGGTGCTACAGCCAGACTGCCTTAACAACCCCTGCACCTAGAGTAACATACTCTGCCTCCGATGGGCTATGTGCAACGTAGCCCTGTTTCCCACTGCGCCAGGACACAACAGTACCTTCGAACAAGAACACGTAGGTGGTGCGACTGCGTCCGTCTGGAATCCAGGCCCAGTCGCTATCGATGTAGCCGTCAAGAACTACCGAACACTGCCGGCGAAAACAGAGTCCGAGGTACGGTGTGGAGACCACGTACCGTACCACTGGTACAGCTGTATGAAGGGGTCTAGCTCGTGGAGTCTGCAAAAACTGTGTAAGGAGGTTGACGGTAAAGGCGATGTCGAGGTGTGTGCTAGTGGCCAGGTACATCAAAGATCCGATAAGACGGAGGTAGAAGGTCACGTCCACTGTCTCTCCGAGCTGTGTAGGGTCGTCCACCTTTAGGGCATCCTACTTGTCAGGTGTGAGAGATGTGGAGGCTATGGACACTGGGCTAAGGAGATCACTGAAACAATCCCCACAACACGTGCGTATCGGGCCTTATGCAGTAGGAGTGTCCGACGTCTGTGGTCTTGCACGATCTCCTTGCCAAGAAACACCACTATAGGACCAAGGTCCTTCATCTTCTAGGCAGTCTAGAGAACGGTCCTGGCCTCCTTCACGGCCTCCATAGAGGGAGACGCGATCCGGAGGTTGTCCACATCGAGTAGGATGGAGGTGAACCACTCAGGTGACTGTCGGACAAAAAGAGAGGGATTTGCCTCGCTCCCTACATATCCTGCACGAGTCAGGGTGCTTGTGATCTCTTGGTTCCAGCAACAAGGAGACCGCTTGAAGCCGTACAAGGATTTGCACAAGTGCCAGACCTTGTCACCTTCCTCAAAGCCTGGTGGGTGGGCCACGTAGATCTCCTCATCCAGAGTGCCATGGAGGAGTAAATTGTTCACATCCATCTGATGTAGTTCCCAGTCATGCTAAGCCACCACACCGAATAGAGCACGGGCTGAGGTCATGCGACGGATAGGGGCAAAGGTGTCAATGTAATCGACGCCTTCAATCTGGGAATACCCCTTGATGATCAATCGCGCCTTGTGGCATTCCATTGAGCCATCCGGATTCACTTTCTTGCGAAAGACCCACTTGACCTGAATAGCCTTTTTTTTTGGGGTGGAAG
>SZWC01016836.1:9189-41590 GCA_023375785.1 Penium margaritaceum
ATGGTTTTTCACGGGTGGATCCTGGGAGAAACATAAAATCCTACATTGAAATAAAGATTTTGCACGTCGGGGCAGGGGGGGGGGGAGTCATTGCTTATTTGCAATCCAACCAAGACGCCCAGTCAGAAGATTTCATTCTCATTTCATGAAATAAAAAAAACCCTTTTTCATAAAAAATACTCTCATACGACCCCAAAATCCATTTGGGATCAAGGATTTTACGTTTTGCATAAGTTAAAGGTAATGGATGTAGGTAGCTTAGGCTGTTGTGATAAGCAACCAAGCAAGCAGGTGAGACGAGAGAGGCAACGCCATGGATTGGGGCAAGCTCACTCTTACATCGGATAACTTGGAAGAACGAACATCAAAGGGAGTAAGGAGCAAGCGAAGTGATAAGTGCCAGTACACAAGGCCACCCATGCGAGGCTCTTGATGTGGGGCCTAGACGCTACCAGGGATCGCACCTAACCCTGGAGCGGGCAACCTGCACGCGGTTTCTCACCCGCCGATACAAACCAGATGTGTGGTCCCAAGGGATCAACAACCTGGCTCACTAAGCTAAAAGCATGCAAATGATAGAAGTTCAAACAACACCAACTACACGCGTATGTGGTGTATGCACTCTTATGAATGTGTGTGCCCCATGCTACAAAGCATAAGTATAAAACCCCATTACAATCAAGCTCTCCATAGATTCGATGTTGGTGTTGTCGCCACCACTTGACAGCTTGATGGTGTCGCCACCACTGCGCGCTCCATGACGCGCCAGAGTGTTGCTCCAGAGAGCTTTCATCCAGGTCAATCACCTGCAGTGATGCTAGTGTGTGTGTGTGTGTGTGTGTGTGTGTGTGTGTGTGTGTGTGTGTGTGTGTGTGTGGTCAAGAGGTCACTTTATTGTGTTACACACAAAACCAACACTCCCCTTGACCCATAGATGAACATCCCACACACACATGAGAACAGACGTAGGCCACAAAACGATGTGACTAACAAAAATCATGTCAACCAGGGGCATCATGAGAGCATAGCAGACCAACAACATGCACAGTCGCTTTGAACATGCCACTGCTAAGAGCTTTGGTGAGAAATTCTGCACGTTGCTGACAAGTGTCAACCTAGACAACCTGAATCTTTCCAATTGTAATGTGCTGAAGGACAAAGTGATGCTCAATGTTCATGTGCTTGGTGCAAGAGTGATGCATGCCATCGTGCTCGACGATTGCCTTTGCATTCCGGTTGTCGAAGCGCAAAGTGATATGGCAGATGGGAAAACGCAACCATTGTAGCCAAACACATTCACACGCAATTGCACCAAGCTCCACGTACTCTGCCTTATTGCGACTCTTGGCAACACATCCATGACTTCCACTCTGCCAAGGGATGGCAGTCCCACCGACAAGGAAGATGGAACTGGTGAGGCTACGAGCATCAGTGTCGTGTGCCCAATCACTGTCCATGTAGCCGTCGACCATCATACATGGCTTAGCACATCAGCACATCCGCACATGTCTAGTAGAAATGCACAACAGATAACAAGCACTACCACCTCAAGGTGTTTCTGGCAAGGCTATTGTTACAGCTGTGCCAAGAAGTTGACCAAGAAGGCCACATCTGCCCGGGTGGTGGTCGCAAGGTACATGAGGGAGTCGACCACACTTATGTAGTCAGTGACATCGACAAACTCCCTCAGTTGTGCTAAATCATGAGATGTCATTGAGTGTTGTCCTGCTAGAGTCATAGGTGTGGATGCTGTGGGAGTGTATCGGCCAGCAAGGAGGCAAAATGCTCTCCTATTGTGCGGATGTTTGTCGCTTGGTGCAAGTGCAAGGTACGACGCTGACGTTCACGCTCAAGCTCAATGCAGGGGAAGACTCGTGTCGGGCCGAGGTCCTTCACCATGTATGAGGACTACAAAAGGTTTTTCACAAACTGGACGGTTGCGGGACTAGGAGAGGCAATGAGAAAATCATCGACGTAAACAAGAATGGCCACCAATAGCTCTGAGGGGTCACTCAAGAATAGTGTTGGATCCTCAGTGTTGGGTCCGTCACCGCCTTTGTTAAGAGTTGAGGAGATACCCACATTCCAGCAACGCGACGACTGATTGAGCCCATAAAGAGCCTTATGCAACCGCCAAACCTTGTTTGTACCATGAATAAATCTCGGTGGCTGGGCCATATAGATCTCCTCGTCAAGGCGACCATGTAGGAAGGCGTTGTTGACGGCCATCTAGTCCAATTCCCAGTCGTGATAGGCATCAAGGCTCAGAAGCACATGGGAAGTGGTGTACCGCCAAACCCAACGCATTTGAGAGAAGTCATATGTGAGACAGAGGATGTAGCAACAAACCCCCCCTGGTGCATCATGGGTAAGGGGTCCCATGACGTCAGCGTGCAAGAGGTCAAGGGGGTATGACATGCTAGAATCAAAAGTGGAAAACTCTGAACAATGCATTTTCCCCTTAGCGCAGTCAAGGCAATCAGCAGAGCAAGGGGCACAGAACACGGAGACATCAAGACCATGAGCTGGCTGGTCACACAGCAAACAGTCAATTTCAGTAGTGCGGATACGATAGAGCCGATGGTGCAGCAGTTGTACATGCACTGGGGAGAGGGAGCGTGCAACATGAAGGAAGGTGGTGGTAGCAAGATGAGGTTCAAACTGTGGCACGCGATACAAACAATCACGATGCTTGTCACGCATTAGAACACAGCTAGTGCTGCGGTATAGAGTAGATGCAACCACGCGGCTGGAGAAGAAGTCCATGCCCTAGTCATCAAGAGTCGTAACAGAGAGAAGAATCAGCTCAAGAGTGGGCACCTACAGCACACCAGGAAAGAAGAGTTCCCCCCGAGGGCCAACAAAGCGAACAATCCCAACACCCTTGACTGGGAGAAGCTGGCCTGAATCAGTGCGCAAAACAAAAATAGAGCCAACTTGACCAAGAGAGACGAATGAAAAGCGAAGGGAGGTCATGTGGTGGGTGGCTCCTTTGTCAAGGATCCAGAAGCTACTTGTCACACGAACAGACTCTATATCACGGCTGACGGTAGCAATGGCAGAGTGTGGAGAAAGATGCTGGCCACATGCACCAAGGCAGCAAGGCAAGCTATGAGAGTGCCAGTGCTCAATCCACGGGGCATCTATTGAAGGAGATCCCTGAACATGACAAGACGATGGATCACAAAGACTATCGTCAACAGCACACACTATTTTCCCATGAGCCAGACGCACACTTTCACCTCCCTGACCATGGAGGTATCTGTGGTTGACGGCACGAGAGAGGGTAGAGTCCAGCTAAAACACACCGTTAGGTAGATTAGGGGTGATGATACCGCCTGATGAGGGGCGCCGAGAGGTGTGGGTGGATGATACCTAGGATGGAGGTGAGTAGGCCTCGGAAGGGGGCGTCCTCATCCATAGTAGACTGGGCCGCCAAATCTTGGAGGCCATCCACAAGGGTAATAAGGTGGTGGTGAAGCCATGGTGGTACTGTAGGCGGTAACAGATGCAGGGAAAGGCAAAGTATAGCTGGAGGATCCAACGGAGGTGGCGGTGCAAGAAGTGTCACCACCACCACATGGGGAGCGTGTCTAGTGCACACGCATGGAAGACGCAAGACGAGCATCGCTCGGTGGTTCTAGACACTTGGGAGCTGTGTGGCCAGTGACACCATGGTTCCAACACATGACAGTGCTGGAGGAGGATGAGGAAGATGTGGTGCTACCAGGTCCCCATCATTTATCGTGCCCCCCTTGTCTAGCGCCACCTGCGGTACCACCTTTGCCTTTGACCATACCACGACCCCCACCCCCACCACCCCGTGGGAAGCGAGGGACGTGGCTTTCGTGATGGAGGTGATGGATGATGAGGCACGAGGCGGATGAAGAGGGAAGTGCGGTGGTATCCATTGCAACTGCTGCATGATGGATGTGTATGTTCTCCAACAAGTTCCACGAATTGGTGAGGCACCGGGAGGTGAACTCTCACAATACACCAACTGTTGGAGGTGCATAGGCAGGGATAGGGACAGTGGCCAAGTGCTCAAGCTCGGAGGTTTTCACGTTAGAGAAGATGCCAAACAGCTCGAGGATGAGGTTGTTGATAATGGAGAGAAAAACAAAGAGTTGTCCAAGCGTGGCCTTGCCCAGGTCACATAGTAAGCATAGAGTGTGAGCCCAATAGGTGTTGACAGTCTCATCAACACACATAGAGAGCGTGTTGAACTAGACAGTAAGGACGTTCTAGGCTGCGTGCCCAGTCACTATAGTGTGACGCTTGACCAGTGTTGAAGCGCCAACTGGGTCATCAGGTGTGCATTGTGCTGTGTTTGCATTGTGTGACCTGATCTCATCCGTGAGATCTTTGGGCCCATCACAAATGAGAGCACACACAGCACGTACAAACTCTAAGTCTATGGGTACAAAGGGAGGATTGGAAGAGGGATTGGGCTCATGGTGATACTCCCAAAGCGACTTACCCTGAGTCCAAGAACTTTAGTGGAACTCCCAAGAGTAGAAGGTGAGACAAAAAGTGAAGTCAGGTGGATTGGAGTCGAAGTCAGGCTTGTGCTATGTTGGTGACGGAAGTGCTTTGGTAACAGCTACGCCGGCAGCAGTTGTCACTACGAGAGAATCAGAAGAGGTAGAGCCAGGAATGGCACATGCGGAAGCGGGTGATGTGGAGAAGGCAGTAGCAATGCCAACAGCAACAGAGGCGGAAGGCATACCATGTAGTGTGGGTTGAAGCCGGTTGAGAATCAAGTCATCAATGTGATCTATAAAGATTTCTTTATCAGCTTGATCAGCGCATAGATTTTCCTCTATCGTGCATTACGTAGTGAGTACGGCTTGCACAGCATTGCGCTCACGCTCCAGCTTAGCTTGCAAAGCAACATATTGATCTTTGTCGACCGGCATGATGCCGGCAACGTAACCATGCCAAGAAAAAATTGGCAGAGTTTCCCTTGCCTCAGTGGATGTGGGATACATAGGATGTGTGTATAAGGGCTCTGTTGGAACCCAACGAACCTGGATGTGCAAACACGTGAACGTAGATGTAGTCAAAAGAGGCAGGGACAAGAGAGGAAGCCAGGTTCACCAGGCCTGGCAGCACAGTGAGAACAAAGGAGGAAGAGTAGCTAGTGCTGAGGAAGCCACAACCGCAATGATGGAAAATGTGAAGAGGATGAGGCAGGCTGCTCCTGTTAGCATGGTGGCTTTGAGGGAGAAGATGGAAGAAACTATTGAAACCGACAGCTGAGTGTGACAAGTCGTTGATGATGATGAAAAAGGCAACACGGACGCCTGTGCAGTGGAGGTGTGAATGGAGGTCAGAGTACTAGAAAGTGCTGTTGCAGCCGCTCCTACTGCTGGTGCTTCTACGTCTGTTGTGGTTGTTTCCTGAGTAACAACGTTGAAAGCCGTTGCTACCAGAGGACCCTGATCAGGTTTTGCTGGAGTGTACATCTCACTGGCTCTACCAGTAGCAATGCTAACAGGTATGTGTACAGCACGTGTAGTGGCACAAAAAAGTGAAAGCGACAGCAGCACTGGAATCAAGTGTAGCCTATAGGGCAGACATGATTTCAAGTGAAGGAGATGTGGCCAACTCTATGGCGGATATAGCTGGAGAAGTTCGACAAGATGGAGCAGGGGCTCTAGGTGTTGTTGTTGCAGTCGGTGTTACTCCTTGAGGAACGACATATTGACACTGCTGACAGGTACTATGGGTAACAGGTGGGCTTACCAGAGATTGCACAGGACGGTGATCAAGCGATGGCCTCGTGGCTAGTGCGTCCTATGTTGTCGTTGAGTCATCGGCAACAAAATGACAGTAGGTCACGTACACCCTAGCGTCCTCCGCTCATTGTGCTCGGCAAGATTCTAGTCCTCACCAGGATGATACCCCAGTCTGCTACGAAGAACTCTTGACCACACCACACGCTCTATCCTCTCCTCGTAGTACACTATTTTGTTGTCAAGATAGTCGAGCTCCCGCGCGGCCATGGGTGAAGTTGGAATGGGGTCTACATCACAAGGAGACACGAGTGTACTGGGTGACTGGCTGCCTGGCACAACAACCGCAAATCAGAGTGTTGGACGACAAAGTGTGTTGATTCTGCTGCTCCTGATGCCACTGCTGCTATTGTAATGACCATAGCATGGTCTGCATGGGTGTGTACAAAAGTGGATTGTACTACTGCGGTGAGAGCAGTCATGACTGAGATACGCGCAGGTAACGACTATGGATGCTAAGGCTGAAGTTACCTTAGGCAGCTAGGAGAAACGTCACTACTGCTGTTATCGTAGCAATATCTGAGATACGCATGGGTAGCTGCATGGAGATTACCTACAATGGCTGTAGCTTGGCCGATGTGGAAGTGGGCAGCTACGGTGAACGTGGCTGCAGCCGCTGTGGCAACAGCGGAGATCTGCCGCCGACGCTAAATGAGATGCAACTGTAAGGGTCGTAACTCGGCCGTTGTGTGTGCGGATAGCTATTGCAACAACCACGCCCAGGCATCCGAGTGAGGTGCAGCTGTGAGGAACAATGCTGTGGTGGCCATAACACGACCGAAGAGAGCGTGCACAACAGCCGGGAACGTAGCTATTGTTGCCGTAACCACGGCAAAATTCGTTGGCAGCTGTGTGACATGCGACAGCAATAGCCGCATATCGGCCGATGTGTTTGTTTTCAATGGTTACAGTAACCACTAGTAAGGTATGCACTGGCAGCTGAGTGAGATAGGTTGCGAGGAGCACCACTGCAGTCGTCGCTGCATGGCCGATGAGATTGTACACATCGTTAGAGAATGCCGCTGCTGTCACTGTAAGATGTTGAGACACGAAGATAACTACAGATAGCTGCTTAGGATGCGGCCACGTTGGTCATAGCTCGGCCAACGTGTGTGCATATAGTTTCGGTAGACGCGACTGTACTTGCTGCAACTATGGCTAACTATGCATAGGTAGTGGCAAAAGACGTTACTGTTGCTGCCGCAACCACAATGGACGAGCGTGAAATGCTTGCGCGAGATCACCCGCCACATGTAAGTAACCCAACTAGGCCTTAGGACTGTGGGGTTGGAAGGATGCTTCCTTCCTGCTCTGAAACCAGTAGGTAGCTTAGGCTACTCTGATAAGCAAGCAAGCAAGCAGGTAAGATGAGAGAGGCAACACCATGGATTGGGAGAAGCTCACTTTTACATCGGATAACTGGGAAGAATGAACAACAAAGCAAGTAAGGAGTGAGCGAAGTGATGAGTTCTAGTTGACCGGGCCATCCACGCAAGGCTCTTGACATGGGATGCCACCCAGGGATCAAACCTGGCCGTGGAGCAAACGAGCTCCAAGTGGTTTCTTACACGCCGGTATAAACCAGAAGTGTGGTCTAGAGGGATAAGCAACCTGGCTCACAAAGCTAAAAGCATGCAAATCAGAGAAGCTCAAACCACACAACCTATGAGCCTATGTGGTGCATGTAATCCAATGGATGTGTATGCCCCATGCTAGAAAGTAGAAGTATAAAACACCATTGTAATGAAGCTCTCCATAGATCTGATGTTGGTGTTGTGGCCACCACTTGACAGCTTGATGGTATCTCCACCACCGTGCAATCCATGATGCGTCAAAGTATTGCACGTGAGAGCTTCAATCCACATCAATCACCTGAAGTGATGATGATGATGTGTGTGTGTGTGTGTGTGTGTGTGTGTGTGTGTGTGTGTGTGTGTGTGTGTGTGTGTGTGTGTGTGTGTGTGTGTGTGTGTGTGTGTGTGTGTGTGTGTGTGTGTGTGTGTGTGTGTGTGTGTATAGATTCAAGAGGACACTTGCATATGTTACGCCCATGACCGACAGTGGAAACTTTCAGCTCAAGTAGCCTAGCATGGAAGAGAATACACTAGAGCCATCGGTACATCGGAAGACCCAGACGGCTGAGACCCGGACACGGGGTTACATGCTACGGAATTTTGGGAGGCCTACAGTTTACAAGATCAGCTAGCCGGTAATGCTAGTGTGTCACCGTAGAGTCTGTACATGTATTGGATACATAGCATTGTTTGTTTTCGGTCGAGATCCCGGTACGCGGTTGTTTGTTCCGGTGCCTCCGAAGACCTCCATAGTGTCGTTTCATGTTCTTTGGCGTGTGTATTCCCCGTTCTTACCTTTTTGCATGATGGGGATGACGGGGCATGTTGGGTTAGCCACCAGTCCCCAACATATAAGCTATGAGTAGGGCTCATTATACACTTCCTTGATTCTTAATTCTTGCGTTCCAAGCTCAGCCAGATTTTGGTGCTGCAATTCTCTCGCTCACCATTAGAGCTCGTATGCTGTCTAGCATGGGCCTGCATGCCCTAGAATAACATCAGCATGTATTTCTATTTCTCATATCTAGCTCGAAGCAAGAGTGCTCGTTTCAATGTGTCAATGAGCGTGCACAATGTTTGGCATCAAATCATCATCATGCAAATCATCGTGTCCAATCTTTTGGCCATCACAGCAAGCATTCCTATGTGGCTTATATCACTAGTGTTCTTGTATTGTGAGATGTGTGCATCAATATAGTGTCTAAAATTCCATGCTTATTGGGAAGATTCATAATTTTGTGTATGGTGGTGTGCGTGCTTGAAGCAAAGAGATCACTTGCATGGTTTCATACCCCACATCAACATTCCCCCATGATCCACATTTGAGCAAAACCGCTTGAAATGAGTAACTTGTACATAACCCAAATTAGTGAGACGACAGGTCATGCACCTCCTCCACAATCCAAGGAAGCACAACTTCATACACATCAGAACATGCATGCAAACAACGTCCAAGTGCCACCACAGGGGAATACCACAATGTGGGGGACGTCACAAGGCAAGTACTTAAAATGTGCATTAGAATATACTAGGGAGAGTCACGAACACGCAATAGACCAGTAGTATGTTCAATAGACTTGAACATGCTAGTGCTTAGAGCCTTAGTGAGAAACTCTCTAAATTACCGACGCATGTCGACATAGACAACTTCGACCTCCCTCATTCTAATGCGCTCACGTGCAAAGTGATTCTCCATGTTGATGTGCTTTGTGCGTGTGTGGTGTATGCCACCATGCTTAAGATACACACATGGACAGGCACACAGAGATGTTGGAGCAACAGGCACAATCAGATGCGCTCACATGTACCTACGCCAAGTGCAACATTTCCGGCCTTGGTGAAGCTGCTCATCACACACCCATGTTTTCCACTCTTCCATGAGACAAGAAAGAAATACGCGGATGGACTCCGGGTGTTGGTGCCATGATTCTAGTCCAGGTTAGTGCATCCATAGACAACAACTGAGGGCGGTGCACAAAGGAACATTCCAAAATGCGTTTTTAAGGGGGTGTAGCGAACAACACTAAGGACAGCCTCAAGATTGCGAGCCCAAGGCTACTATGAGAACTCTGCAGGGAAGTTGAATCCAAACACCACATCAGCAGGCACATGAGCAACCCAATCATGATGAGGTAGTCCGTGGCATCCACCAGCTTTCTCGGCAGTGACACATCCAATGGCTTTAGCATGCATGACCCGCTGGGAACATGATTCAACAAAGCCAAGAAGCTCTCCCATAAAATACACACCCTTGTGAACATGAAAATGGCAACTCTGATGGTTGCCCTCAAGCTCCATGCCAAGGAAAACCTTCCCTGGACCAAGGTCCATCTTGTAGGCCGACAAGATAAGCGTCTTTACTGAATGGATGCCGGATGGAGTGGGTGAGGCAATGAGCAAGTCATCCACGCAGACCAAGATGGCTACAAGAGGCTCAGACGGACGGCTGAGGAAGAGCGTAGGGTCAACAACACTACGTCAATAACCACATCTCTCAAGAGTGGACATGATCTCTATGTTCCAGAAATGAGACAACTATTTGAGTGTGTACAAGGCCTTGTGCAAGCCCCAGACCTTGTCTGTGCTGTCGGTGAAATAGGGCGGTTGGACCATGCATTCTCCATGTAAGAATGCATTGTTCACATCTATCTGGGTGCAAAGAAGCCTGTCAATGAAATCAATATGAATGTGGCACAGGAGGTGGTGCAACAGCTCAACATGTGAAAGTGGGTGCCAGGGTGTAAACATACACCAGTGTACATGCGGAGAATGCTTGTATTGATGAGGGGACACAAAACAAAGGATCACAATGAAGATCGTGTAGCATCACATGACCCGTGCAGCAAAGAGACACCTGAGCTACTCCGCAACTGAGGGAGAATTCATTGGCTAATTAGCAAGTCCTGTGAAAGAGAGACAACTAATATCAAGACCAGGCACTTATAGCACATTAGAAAGGAAGGGCTCCCTCCCGAGACCCACAATGCATACAACACCCACCCCCTTGAACCAGTAGCAACTGACTTGAACCGCCATGAACAAAACAAACGATGTAAAATGGGCCAAGGGAGATGAAGGAGGAGTATTGCGAGGTCATGTGGTGGATGCCACCAAAGTCAAGGATTCATAAGCCACCAGACACTTCCAAAGATGGGAGAATACAACTAATAGTAATGGCAACAACAGGGATTTGCATGAAGAAGAATGACCATTGGTGGCAACACAGTTGGGTAGGGTGACAGACTGTCAATCACCAACCCACAACACATCATCAGAAGGCAGAAATCCCTCAACATGTTGGAGAGATGCTCCTCACCACGGCAGCAGTGACTCCAAAAAGGAACACCAAAAAGACAAGCCCAAGTGGCCTAGTGGTTAATGGTATCCACCTCTAGAGGCAGGGGCCCGAGTTCAAGTCCCACAAGATGAATTTCTGTCCTGCCTCAAGGGAGGTGGAAAAAAAGTAACAGGAAGCTAGCTCAACTTCTAGAGATCTTCACTAAGTTTCTAGAACGCTAGGGTAAGGTCCAGGAAGGTGGCACACCTTCTAGAAGGGGTGACTTGTCCTACAAGGCTTCTAGAGGTGTCTTGGTCTTCTGGATACCTTCCCTCCTCCTAGAAGCAAGCTGAGAAATCTAGGAAGGGATAGAATCTCCTTGAGGAGGGAAGGGTTGCCTTCTTAGGTGGGAAAATGGACAGCCTACCAAGGCACACTCTAGAAGTCATAGAATCTGCTAGGAAGCTTCACATCTGGCATGCTTGGTGTTTTGGAAAGCTTAGATCAGTGGCCAAAAACCTCCACTGCTTGTGATCCTTGATAAAATACCTCATTCCCAGTTAATTGAGGCCAAAACTATTGCCACACTCTCTAACTAGTTTTCTTCCATCCATGGAACCAGTTGCCTCCACAGTTTCATTCTCCCCAAAAACAGATATACTATGCAGCAGGATGGGGAAGCTTCGATGTTGATGGAGCGTGCGGGCTTCCACGCTCGTTGCTTAAGTCTGCTGCCCCCTCAGTCTGCTGCTCTAGAGACTAAGTCTGGAAGCTCTGGGTTTGTTACTCAGAAGTGCGCGCACCAGTGTTAGCGCCAGAAAGCAGCTGGAAACTGAAAGCAACTGATTAGCAATGAAGAATGAGCAACAATGGGAGACCCCTCCAAGTTCTAGCTTCCCCCTACTAGTGTAGAACTTGTTACTGAGCTAACCAGCCAATCAGAAAATAGTCCTAGACCTATTTTCTGGCAGGCAGGGTTTTCTCGGTGAGCCGTGCCAGATGCCCGACAGCCTAAAACCCGGGCGTCGTCCGTTTTGCCTGAAAACTGGACCATACCATAATACCAATGCTGCAAACGCAGTCATGCAGTTAGAATCAGCTAAAAAAATAGCAACAAGGAGTTATGGCTCCCCGAACCCAAGCAATGCCTACGACAGTGAGTGATGCCAAACAGGGCCACTCAGCAGGAGACATGGACCCTAGGCACAACATGATGCTGCAGACGCAATGCCACAACAAGAAACAGCGCTAGGTGCATGCAAACAACATCTGCAGTGGCAGTGACCGCCGGCAGCCCAACCGCCGAGGAGGCCTGCCGATGGAGCTGAGCCCATCGCCGGATAGAGGAGGCTCAAGCAAACGGTGCGTGGGCCTCAGCGCGCGTCGGCTCCACTGAGCGACACTCCAACAGTGTCAAGTCCTGCCGTCAGTCATTTGCATGCTGATGTACGCAAGCCAGGAGGACACAACAGAGTACAATGAGAGATGCACGAAAACCAACACTCCACCATGACTCACAGGCGCAGTGCACATGTGCGGGGAGAGACACAGTCAACGACCAGAATCCCCCGTGCCACGCAGAGACGCAAGCAAGGACAAAGAGATCTACTCACAGACGCACGTGGACCGAACTCACAACCTTCTTGAATGAGTCGCGCTTCAGTGCTTTGGTCAAGAAGTCAGCCAATTGCCGTGCTCTCTCCCACACGATGCTGATGCTGCCGTCATGCAACACCAAAGGCGCATAGTGATACTCAACATTGATGTGCTTTGTGCGTGTGTGATGCACATCGTCATTGTCGGCGATGGCTATGGCACTCTCATTGTCACAATGCAACGTGATGGATGCAACAGACTGGCGCAACTCAGACAATAGACGACGCAACCACACACTCTCACACGCGCCTGAGCCAAGAGCAACGTACTCAGCCTCAATAGTGGTGCCCGCAATACACCCCTGCTTGCCGCTGCGCCAGGACACAGCTGTGCCGCCAATCAGAAAGATCCAGCTTGTGCGACTCTTACCGTCCGGTCTGCCGGCCCACTCACTGTCGGTGTAGCCCACCGCGACAATAGACGGTTGGCGGTGGAACATGAGACCTCACTGAGGAGTCGAGACGACGTAGCGTAGTACTCGGATCGCGACCTCGTAGTGGAGGTGACGCGGCTCCTGAGAAAACAGGGCCAGGAAGTTGACGGCAAACGCGACGTCTGGGCGCGTCGTCGTCGCCAGGAACATCAGTGACCCGATGACTCGCAGGTACGTGGTCACGTCAACTGGCTCTCCCACAACAGCTGGGTCAGGACTCTTCAGCTTCACCTGGCCATCGGGTGACATGGGTGAGGATGCGCTCGGCACGAGTGGTAGGTCCTTCGCAAAGCGGGTGGATAGAGTCGGCACATAGGCGGCCTGGTGGATGTGGAGGACGCCCTGCGAGCGATCATGCTCGAGCTCCATGCCCAGGAAGACTCTAGCAGATCCGACATCCTTCATCTGGTAGGCGGTGTGCAGCAAGTCTTTGACACGCTGGATGGCAGCCGTGTCTTGCGACGCAATGAGGAGATCGTCGACGTAAACCAGATTAGCGGCAAAAGTCTGGCCTCGCGGACAAACAAACAGTGCGCGGTCAGCGGTACTGCGCTGGAGTCCACCTCGAAGGAGCGTGCTATTGATTTCTTGGTTCTAGCACCAAGGCGACTGCTTCAGGCCATAGAGGGCCTTACGTAGTCGCCAGACTCTCCCAGTGTCATCGTCGAAGCTTGGGGGCTGCACCATATAGAGCTCCTCACCCTCCAGTGAACCATGGAGAAAATCGTTGCTCACATCCATCCGATGCAGCTCCCACCCATGCCGGGTGACCAGGCTGAAGAGCGCTCGGCTAGTAGAGAACCGGCCAACTGGGGCAAAGATCTGGTCATAGCTGACCCCAAGAACTTGGGCAAACCCCTTGGCTGTAAGGCAGGCCATGTACTTGTCCAAGGACCCGTCGGGCTTCCACTTGTGCCGAAAGACCCACTTGGCACAGATGTCCCTCCAACCTGGAGGAAAGGTTGACGAGGTCGTACACATGGTGCTGTCGGATAGCAGCGAGCTTATCGGCACAGGCACCGTCCTAGTGTGCAGCCTCAGTTGAGGCTCGTGTCTCGCGCAGGGTGGTTGGGTCCTCCGGGCGTGCTGTGGAGCGGACTGAGAGAGCGTGTGCATCTTGAGCCCCAGGTGGTATGTGCGGAAGTGCAGCCACGACAGTGTGCCGATGCTTGTGATGAAGCATGGCGTAGCCCAGTGCAGAGCCCAGGTGAAGGTCTGCAATGATGGTCGAGGTGGTCAAGCCGAGGGCCTTGGTGCCAGGGTCCCCACTCACGACCGTGGGACTGGAGGAGACACGTGGAGCCACGGGGGATTGAGGCACCACGGAGCATGGTGCGGCGGTCTGCGCGCTCACTGACGGTCTGGGTTGGAGGCTGCCGCTTGGGCCACGTGTGTAGCGTGGCAGGGCAGGAGATGGCACTGAGTCCAACGGGCCAATGGAGGCAGACGGGGTTGCTGGCTCGGAGGGGCCAACAGATGCAACAAGGACACTTGGAGTTGCTGGCCTAGAGGGACTAGTGGACACACTGAATTTGTTGGCCCGGAGGGGCCAACGGACGCAATTGGGGCTGGCCGTCCGGAGGAACCAGCGAACGCGACTGGGGCTGCCAGCCCGGAGGGACCAGAGGACGCGACTGGGGCTGCCGGCCCGGAGGGACTTGCGGACGCGACTGGGGCTACCGGCCCAGAGGGACGAGCGGACAGGACTAGGGCTGCCGGCCCGGAGGGACCAGAGGACGCGACTGGGGCTGCCGGCCCGGAGGGACTAGCAGACACGTCTAGGGCTGCCGGCCCGGAGGGAGTAGCGGACATGACTGGGGCTACCGGCCCTGAGGGACCAGCGGACGCGTCTGGGGCTACCGGCCCGGAGGGACCAGCGGACACGACTGGGGATGTTGGCACGGAGGGACCAGCAGATGCGACCAGGGCTGCCGGCTCAGAGGGACCGGTGGACACGACTGGGGCTGTCGGCAGAGAGGGATTGAGGGATGTGTCACCCGGAAGCGGTAGGACGGAGGACGGACTCCCCACTCCCCCACGCGATGGGATAGACACGGACAAGCGGGAGCAAATGAGGTCACGAGGAAATAGGTCCTCAAAGAAGAGGGCATCCTGGGACTCGACGATGCAGTGTCAGGAGGGATCCCAAAAGCGCCAGGCCCTGTACTGATGAGAGACACCGAGGAAGGTGCAAGGAGGTCCGTAGGGGGCGAGCTTGCCGCCGTGCTGCGGGGCGGGCAGCCACACAATGGCCACGCAGCCCCAGACGCAAGCCGGGCGGAGGTCCCGTTGACCGAACCAATGCTCGTACGGCGTGGAATGGCAGGGAAGGGGACCGTGTGTAATCCGGTTCCAGACCCAGGTCATGTAGGCCATGGCTTCAAATTGTAAGCCATCGGAGAAACCGGACTCGACCCGCATGATGCGGACAGCGTCGGCCATGGTATGGTTCCATCGTTCAGAGACACCGTTCTGGGCGAGCGTGTAGGGCGCGGAAGTCTCATGGTGGATCCCGCGTGAGGCAAGAAAGGTCGTGGCCTCACCCATGTACTCACCACCACCGACTAACTTTGTGGGGAGAGGGCCCATGACGTTGGAATGGACAAGGTCGAGAGGGGCGGACGCACGAGAGGAAGTCAAAGGGTACGTGGACCGGTGCATCTTCCGCTGAGCGTAATCAATGCACTCAATGGGACACGGGAGGGGAAAAGTCTCCGGGTCAAGGCCCTTGGCCGACTGGGTGTGGAGCATGCTCTCTATGGCGGCAGAGTGGACGTGGAAAAGGCGACGATGCAAGAGGCGAGTGTGCAAAGGAGAAAGCGTGCTGGTGACAAACACATGGCCTGTGGCGGCCGACGGGGAGGAGAAGGACGGGGAGGAGGAGAGGCGAGGTACATGCCACAGGTTGCCACGTGCGGTGGCGTGCAGTACGACAAGACCAGACGGACGCAACGACACAATGCCAACACCACGTGAGTGTACAACGTCCATGTTCATTTGGTCAAGGGTAGTGACGGACAGGAGGCTGAGCTCGAGACCAGGGACGAAGAGGTCATCGGTCGAGAAGACGTCACCGACAGGACCACTGAAACGAACGACGCCAACACCACAGACAGGCAACACCTGTCCAGAGCCCGTCCGGACACCGGAGATATTGCCTACAGGACTAAGCATACTGAAGGCCTCACCAGAGGCCGTCATGTGATGCGTGGCCCCGGAGTCAATGATCCAGGTCTCAGCGGCGTGTTGGACCGGGGTCGCCAGATTGCTAACGGTCACATGACAACAAGCAAGGGACGCGGATGCTGTGGAACGAGGCGCGAACCGAGACTGCCAATCGTCAAGCCATGCAACGTCGTCATGGGAAGGGGTAGAAGAGACCATGGGAGACGACAAGACTAACGAGGAAACGGGACACGCCCATAATTCTGTCTCAGTCATGGAGGGCTGGGCAGGAGAGCTGGAGGTGATGCAACTCGCACTTCCCTGGGGAGGAGGGCGTGTGAGGACGAGCTGGAGCGTGATGAACTGCTCCAGCTGACGCCCACGGGAGGGCGGCCCGGGAGTGTAGACCGAGTGCGGGAGTGAGAGCACCGGAGCCCGGGTAAGGGAGGGACTGTGCCGGTGACGGGAACGGAGGCACCGATGGCTGCGGATAGTACTATTGCGATGCTGGTTTCTGCTGGAGTTGCGGAGCTGTCGGAGTGGCAGAGCTACTGGACGAGGTCGAGGTGTTAGGGTCGGCGACAGCTACGGCAGTAGAGGCGAGACGGCGCTCCTGCTGGCAACGCATGGTGGCGATGACGCGTGCCTCGTCCATCGGGAGAGGGCACGTGTACCATCCGTGCCCGGCCTGGCCACAGTTGTGGCAGACCGAGCCACCACCGCTGGACCCAGTCGACGGCTGCTAATGCTGCTGCTGCGGCCGACCCTTGCCTTTCTAGTTCCGGCTTTTCTTCTTCTTCCTCGAAGACGATGAGGTAGCTGCGGTGGGGGAAGTAACGGCCACGGAGGCAACGACAGGGGAGTCGGCGGTAGGGGAGGCAAGAGCCTCCGTGCGCTGGAGTTGTGACTCCAGAGGAGCTTCCTCAATGCGGAGGAAGAGCTCGTATGCCCAAGGCATGAGGGTACCCTGGGCTGCCATGGTGGTGAGGACGTCAAGGGGGTAGTGCATGAAGATGTCCGCGTACGCGCTGGTGTCGCCGCGTTTGATGGTGAGGAGTGCGACCAGATGGGGTGGGGCAGATCTGTCAAGACGCCGAAGGATGTCCTCCGCCCGCTGCCAGTAGGCAGTGACCGTCTTGGTCTCCCCCATGTGCAGGGAGTTGAACTCCCGTAGCAAATGGCTAGTCTCAGCTTTGCTGGAGATGCGATGGGGCTGGGTGAGGACGTACCACGCGGCTGTAGGGTCGGGGGTGGCGCCAGCCGTGAAGTCGCCAAGGAAGGCTCTAGGGCTAGGCGAGAAGCCGGAGGGGCGACTGGCACTAGGGCACGGATGGCTCGACCAGCGTCATACAACTGGTCAGCCTGGGTGGGGTCGTATGGGAGGGTGTAGTATGCCCACAGGCTCTCACCCTGCGCCCAGATCCGAAAGCTGAGCTCCCAGCTTCGGAACTGCTCGTCGGCCTAAAGAAGCGGGGGCAGCGTCTCAAAGTCCTTCTGCCTGCGGACGGCGCCCAGTGTGGGGCCAAGGACGGAGGTCACTGTCTGATGTTGGCGCTGAGTCTACTCCTAAGCCAGGTAATGCATAGCAGCGGACACAGTAGGGCTGGCGTGCCCGGGAGGGATGAATGGTGGAAGTAGACAAGTGGCTGAGTGGGAGGCCAATGGCTGTAGCGCTACAAGCTGCTACGTCAAAACAGCAAGCTATTGATGAAGAGCAGCCAAGGGGTCAAGGTTGCCGCCACTGATGCTAGAGGGTTGCTGCTGATGCTGCTGCTACTGCTACTGCTGCTGCTACTGCTGCTGCTGTTGCTACCGTGCTGCTATTGCTGCAGCTGCTGCAACTGCTGTAGGAAAAGGGGGTTGGGTGTACCCCAAACAGAGGAGGACCCCTCCTCAGAGGGGTTGTTAGTCATGGTGGCTTATGGTGCCTCTCTTCCCCTTTTGTTGTTTGTTTTTTTTGTGCTGCCAATGTCAGTAGTGACATCAGCCAAGTATGGCTGACGTTAGCAGAGGCTACTACGGTGTGTGTAATGCTACTACCTTTTTTTTTTGTTGATGACATCAGTAGTGACGTCAGCGGACGGCCGCTGACGTCGGCAACGGTTGATGTAGCCGCTGCTGTGGGTTTATAGCCGCTGTTGCTGCTACTGCCGCTGCTGCTGCTACTACTGGTGTTGTTGCTACTTCTACTACTATTCTTGCTACTACTGCTACTATTGCTGCTACTACTGCTGCTACTGATGCTGCTGCTGCTTTTGCTACTACTGCTGCTACTGCTGCTATTGTTGCTGCTGCGGCTGCGATTGTTGTTACTGCTGTTGTTGCAGCTGCTGCTGTTTCTATGGTTACTGCTGCTGCTGCTGCTGTTGCTCTTGCTGTTGCTACCGCGGCTGTTACTGCTACTACGGCTGCTATTGCGGCTACAACTGCTGTTGCTGTTGCTACTACTGTTGCGGCTGCGGGGATCCCTTTGTTGTTTTTTTCCTTCTTGCTCGTCGCTACGAGCTCGCTGCTCGTTGCGAGCGACGAGCCGCGAGCAGCAAGCTCGCTCCTCGTTATTCACTGCGAGCAGCTCGCTGCTCACAGCGAGCACCGGGCTGCGGGCAGCTGCGGCTGTCGCTGGAGGCGCCGCTGCTGCTATTGCTGTCGCTGGCTGCTGCTACTACGAACTGCTGCTGCTGTCGGTTGCTACTCGCTGGTGCTATTATTACTACCGAAAACTGTTGCTCCGAGCTACTGCGAGCTGCCGTTGCTGCCAGCTACTGCTGTATGTTGCTGCTGGCTGCTGCGGCCACTGCTCGCTACCGCGGCAAGCTGCTGCTGGCTGCTGCTGTCAGTCACACCTGGAGGACGTCGCCGCGTGCGTGGTCGCCAACAAGCGCTTGATGTGGCCTGCCGCTCACCTCCTCACGTCAAGCGTGGGGGTCAGTGCTGCCGGAAAAAATCCGGCAGTATTTCCCGTGGCCCATTGGTCGTGGGAAAAAATCTGACGCCGCCACAAAGCGGGTCAATGCTGCGGCATAAAATCCGGCAGCATTTCCCCTACACTGGCGCGTATGGGGGTTTGCCGGCGTTGTCTGGCACTTGTACGTCAGTCTTCTGCTGCTGCTCCTACGCTCTGGCTCTGATACCAAAACAGAATTACTAGGCAGCAGGTTGGGGCATCAGCGTTGTTGATGTAGCGTGCGGGCTTCCACGCTCGTTGCTCAAGTCTGCTGCCTCCCTCAGTCTGCTGCTTTAGAGACTAAGTCTGGAAGCTCTGGGTTTGTTACTCAAAAGTACGCGCACTAGTGTTAACGCCAGAAAGCAGCTGGAAACTGAAAGTAACTGATTAGCAGTGAAGAATGAGCAACAATGGGAGACCCCTCCAAGTTCTAGCTCCCCCCCCCCACTAGTGTAGAACTTGTTACTCAGCTAACCAGCCAATCAGAAAATAGTCCTAGACTTATTTTTTCGCAGGTACGGTTTTCTCGGTGAGCCCTGCCAGACGCCGGACAGCCCAAAACCCGGGCGTCGTCCGTTTTGCCTGAAAACTGGACCATACCATAATACCGAACGCAGTCGTGCGGTCAGAATCAGCTAAAAATATAGCAGCAAGGAGTTATGGCTGCCTGAACCCAGGTAGTGCCTACGACAGTCAGTGATGCCAAACAGGGCCAAACAGCAGGAGAAATGGACCCTAGGCACAGCATGATGCTGTAGACGGAATGCCACAACCAGAAACACCGCTGGGTGCATGCAAATAGCATCTGCAATGGCAGTGCCTGCCGGCGGCCCGACCGCCGAGGAGGCCTGCCGATGGAGCTGAGCGCATTGCCGGAGGGAGGAGGCTCCAGCGAATGGTGCGTGGGCCTCAGCGCACGTCGGCTCCACCGAGGGACACTCCAGCAGCGTCGAGTCTTGCCGTTAGTCATCTGCACGCCGATGTACACAAGCCGGGAGGACACAACAGAGTACAATGAGAGATGCACGAAAACCAACAAGGGTTGCCTTTTTAGGTGGGAAAATGGACAGCCTACCAAGGGACACTCTAGAAGTCATAGAATCTGCTAGGAAGCTTCAAATCTGACATGCTTTGGTGTTTTGGAAAGCTTAGATCAGTGGCTACAAAGTTCCACTGCTTGTGATCCTTGATAAAATACCTCATTCCCAGTTAATTGAGGCCAAAACTATTGCCACACTCTCTTACCAGTTTTCTTCCATCCATGGAACCAGTTGCCTCCACAATTTCATTCTCTCCAAAAACAGTTGGTGGTGTGAACCAGCCACTGCTAGGGACCCTCCAGGGTGTACTCTCACTCTCAGGCCAACAGAACATACCCAGATGAGGCATCGGAATGGTTCCATCTGATTGGAATGAAATTGACCTACATCCATTCCAGACTTTCTCACCATCCTGATCACAAAGGTGACGTTGTTGGATCACATTCGCAAGGGCGCCTTGAAAGATATCTTTATCGTTACAGGACTGAGGGGTGATCACAAAAGCAGTGTGTTGGCGCAGACATCCGGTGGTGGAAACTACAAGGAGTGCATGTATGGTTCAAAAGGTGGCCTAGAGTAGGTAGAATACCTGTAGGAAGGAGGCCAATCCCATCGAAAACTAGTGGGATTCGGTGTACCTGCGGTGGAGTAGACATTAGCTCCAGTGGAGGTGACCACCTAATGTGTCAAGGAGGTCTGAGACTAAGATGAAATGGTCACAAATAAGACCGCCTTGCTGCTTCCAGCGGCGCGAACCTTTTGGGGAGTGCATGCAGAGGCTAGGAGTGAGTGTTGAGTGGTACGGGGCACTTCTGGAAAGAATAACTAGTTGTGCCATAGTTTCAGCAACTCACTCATCCACGGGAAGAGGAGGATAACTCCAAAGACCCCTTCTATCTTCCCTTACCGCCTTTTTCCACGGCCCCTCCTTTGTCCCCTGGTATCCTGAGTCATCAAAGAAGTGGCAGATGAGGATGAGGAGGAGGAGGAGGAGGAGGCGGAGGAGGAGGAGGACACTAAGGAAGAGGATGAAGATGAGACAGATGAGACAGGTGATCATTGCATCAGTAGCACGGCGAATCATCTTGTTTTGTAGTGCACTTCACCAGTTAGTGAGCCGCTGGAAAGTAAACCCCCACAAGGTGCCAATGCCAAGAGGAAACTTGTCAGGGATTGGCTCAGAGGCAAGGTCCTCAAGCTGAGACGTCTTGACCTTATGGAAGATGTCTCACAACTAAGGGATGAGGCGGTCAACAATTGACAGGATAGCTAGAATATGCATTGTCGCTATTGCGCCAAGGTTGTGCAACAGTGCGAGGCTGTGTGCCCAATGGACGTTGGAGGTTTTTGTTGGCCCGCATATCAACCTTGTCGAGCTGCAGAGTGAGGACACTCTGAGCAGCGTGTCCAGTGACCGTCTTGTGATACTGAATCAGAGTGTAGGCACCAACAAGGTTAGCAGGGGTACGACGCACCGGATCTGTGTTGTAGTTCACAATCTCATCAGTGAGATTGTCGGGACCATCTGTAACGAGTGCACGAACGACACGAACAGCCTCGGAAGGATCCAACACAAATGGAGGTGTGAAGTAATGATAGCACTTCCAGACAGAAATGCTAGGCAGCAGGTTGGGGTAGCAGCGTTGTTGATGCAGCGTGCGGGCTTCCACGCTAGTTGCTTAAGTCAGCTGCCCCCTCAGTCTGCTGCCCTAGAAACTAAGTCTGGAAGCTCTGGGTTTGTTACTCAGAAGTGCGCGCGCCAGTGTTAGCGTCAGAAAGCAGCTGGAAACTGAAAGAAACTGATTAGCAATCAAGAATGAGACACAATGGGAGACCCCTCCAAGAACTAGCCTCCCCCCAACTCTATAGAGCTTGTTACTCAGTTCAACAGCCAATCAGAAAGTAGCTCTGTTTTCAGGCTGGCAGGTTTTCCCGGTGAGGCCTGCCAGACGACCGACAGCCCAAAACCCGGGCGTCGTCCGTTTTGCCTGAAAACTGGACCATACCATAACACCGACGCTGCAAACGCAGCCGTGCGGTTAGAAACAGCTAGAAAAACAGTAGCAAGGAGTTATGACTGCCCGAACCCAGGTAGTGCCTATGATAGTCCAAGACGCCGAACGGGGCCATGCAACATGCAACAAGGACCCTATGCAGAGCATGACGATGCAGACGCGATGTGACGCGCTGGACGTATGCAGACAGCAACTGCGGTGGCAGTGACCGCCGGCAGCACGACCACCGAGGAGGCCTGCCGATGGAGCTGAGCACGTCGCCAGAGAGAGGAGGCTCCAGCGAACTGCGAGTAGACCTCAGCGTGCGTTGGTTCCACTGGACGACACTCCATCAGCGTCGAGTCTCGCCGTCAGTCATCTGCACGCCGATGTACACAAGCCGGGAGGACACAACAGAGCAGAATGAGAGATGCGTAAAAAACCAACACTCCCCCATGACTCACAGGCGTAGTGCACATGGGCAGGCAGAGACACGATCAACATCCAGACTCCCCCAGGGCACGCAGAGACGCAGGCGGAGGCAGAGAGGGCAACTCACGGACGCACGCCGACTGAACTCACAGCCTTCTTGAACGAGTCCTGTTTCAGTGCCTTGGTCAGGAAGTCAGCCAGCTGCCGTGCTGTCTCAACCCACACAATGTTGATGCTGCCGTCATGCAACAACGAACGCACATAGTGATACTCAACATTGATGTGCTTTGTGCGTGTGTGATGCACGCCGTCATTGTCGGCGATGGCCATGGCACTCATTGTCACAATGCAAGGTGATGGATGCGACAGACTGACGCAACTCGGACAACAGACGATGCAACCACACACTCTCACACGCGCCCGAGCCAAGGGCCCCGTACTCAACCTCAGCAGTGCTGCGTGCAACGCACCCCTGCTTGCCACTGCGCCAGGACACAGCTGTGCCACCGATCAAAAAGATCCAGCCCGTGCGACTCTTACCGTCTGGACTGCCGGCCCAGTCACTGTCGGTGTAGCCCACTACGACGACGGACGGCTGGCGGCGAAACATGAGACCTCGCCGAGGGGTTGAGACGACATAGCGCAGTACTAGGATCGCGGCCTCGAAGTGTAGGTGACGCGGCTCCTGAGAGAACAGGTTCAGGAGGTTGACGGCGAACGCGATGTCTGGACGCGTCGTCGTCGCCAGGAACATCAGTGACCCGATGACACGCAGATACGTGGTCACATCAACTGGCTCCCCCACAACAGTTGGGTCAGGACTCTTCAGCTTCACCTGGCCATCGGGTGACATAGGTGAAGATGCACTAGGCACGAGGGGCAGGTCCTCAGCAAAGCGAGTGGACAGGGTCTGCACATAGGCAGCCTGGTGGACGTGTAGGATGCCCTGGGAGCGATCATGCTCGAGTTCCATGCCCGGGAAGAATCGGGCAGACCCGAGATCCTTCATCTGGTAGGCGGCGTGCAGCATGTCCTTGACACGCTGGATGGCAGTCGTGTCTGGCGACACAATGAGGAGATCGTCGACGTAGACCAGAACTGCGGCAAAGGTCTGACCTCGCGGGCTAACGAACAGAGCGGGCTCAGCGGTGCTGCGCTGGAGGCCGCCACGGAGAAGCGTGCTGTTGATCTCCTGGTTCCAGCACCGAGGCGACTGCTTCAAGCCATAGAGGGCCTTCCGCAGTCGCCAAACTCTCGCAGTGCCGTCGTCGAAGCGTGGAGGCTGCACCATGTAGAGCTCCTCACCCTCCATTGAGCCAGGGAGGAACGCGTTGCTCACGTCCATGTGGTGCAGCTCCCACCCATGCTGGGCAACCATGCTGAAGAGCGCCCGACTAGTGGAGAACCAACCAACTAGTGCAAAGATCTGGTCGTAATCGACCCCAGGGACCTGAGCAAACCCCTTTGCTGTGACGCGGGCCTTGTACTTGTCCAATGACCCGTCAGGCTTCCACTTGCGTCGAAAGACCCACCTGACACCAATGGCCTTCCGACCTGGAGAGAGGTCGACGAGGTCATACACGTGGTGCTGCTGGATAGCAGCGAGCTCCTCGGCACAGGCAGCATCCCAATGTGTAGCCTCAGGAGAGGCTTGAGCCTCGCGTAGGGTGGCTCGGTCCTTCGGGCGTGCTGTGGACCGGATTGAGAGGGCGTGTGCATCACGAGCTCCAGGTGGGATGCGGGCGAGTGCAGCCATGACAACATGTTGATGCTCGTTATGAAGCATGGCGTAGCCCAGTGCAGAACCTGGGTGAAGGTCTGCGATGATGGCCGAAGTGGTCAGGCCGAGAGCCTTCGTGCCAGGGTCCCCACTCACGACCGTGGGAGTGGAGGAGACATGTGGAGCCACAGGGGGTCGAGGCACCACGGGACGCGGTGCGACGGTCTGCGCGCTCACTGTCGGCCGAGGTCGGAGGCTGCCTCCTGGGCCACGTGTGTAGCGCGGTCGGGCAGGAGATGGCACTAGATCCGACGGGCCAACGGAGGCGGACGGGGCTATTGGCCCGGAGGAGCCGGCGGACACGGCTGGGGATGCCGGCCCGGAGGGGCCAGCGGACTCGACTGGGGCTGTCGGCCTGGAGGGGCCCGCGGACTCGTCTGGGGTTGCCGGCCCGGAGGGGCCAGCGGACGCGACTGGGGCTGCCGGCCCAGAGGGGCCAGCGGACTCAACGGGGGCTGCAGGCCCGGAGGGGCCAGTGGACTCGACGGGGGCAGCTGGCTCGGAGGTGCCGGCGGACGCGCCTGGAACTGCTGGCCCGGAGGGGCCAACGGACGCGGCTGGGACTACTGGCCCGGGAGGGCCAGCAGACGCGACTGGGGCTACCGGTCCGGAGGTGCCAGCGGAATCGACGGGGGCAGCAGGCTCGGAGGTGCCAGCGGACGCGGCTGGGACTACTGGCCCGGGAGGGCCAGCTTACACGACAAGGGCTACCGGCTCAGAGGGACGGAGTGATGTGTCACCCGGAAGCGATAGGACGGAGGACGGACTCACCATTCCCCCACGAGACGGGAGGGACACTGACGAGCCGGAGCGGATGACGTCGTGGGGAAACAGATCCTCGAAGAAGAGGGCATCGCGGGACTCGACGATGCAGTGTCAGGATGTGTCCCAGAAGCGCCAGGCCTTAGACTGACGAGACACACCGAGGAAGGTGCAGGGGCGTCCGCGGGGGGCGAGCTTGCCGCCCTGCTATGGGGCGGGCAGCCACACAATGGCCACGCAGCCCCAGACGCGAGCCGGGCGGAGGTCAGCGCGCCGACCGTATCAGTGCTGGTATGGCGTAGACTGGCGCGGAAGGGGACCGTGGGGAATCCGGTTCCAGACCCAGGCCATGTAGGCCATGGCTTCAAAATAGAAGCCATCAGAGAGACCGGACTCGACCCGCATGGACGGCGTCCGCCATGGTACGGTTCCACCGCTCGGATACGCCGTTCTGGGCGGGTGTGTAGGTCGCCGACGTCTCATGGTGGACCCCGTGGGAGGCGAGAAAGGACGTGGCCTCACCCATGTACTCTCCACCACGATCGGAGTGAAAGCGGTGAAGAGAGCGGCCACACTCGCGCTCCGCGAGGACAAGCCAGTCCTGAATGGCTCGGGCGACATCACTCTTCTGTCGGAGGCACAAGACCCAGCGGTAGCGAGAATAGTCGTCCGTGAGGGTGAGGACATAGCGGCCATGCTCGCCGACGCACTCGGTGGGGAGAGGGCCCATGACGTCCGAGTGGACAAGGCCGAGAGGGGCGGATGCACGGGAGGGAGACAAGGGGTACTTGGACCGGTGCATCTTTTTCTAAGCGCAGTCAATGCACTCAGTGGAACACTGGAGAGGGAAAGTCTCCGGGTCAAGGCCCTTGGCTGGCTGGGTGCGGAGCATGCTCTCTACGGCGGCAGAGTGGACGTGGCAAAGGCGGCTGTGCAAGAGGCGGGTGTGCTGAGGAGACAGCGTACTGGTGACAAACACATGGCCTGTGGCGGCCGATGGGGAGGAAACGGGAGGAGAAGAGGAGAGGCGGGGAACATGCCACAGGTTGCCACGGGCGGTGGCGTGCAGGACGACAAGACCAGACGGACGCAACGACACAGTGCCAACACCACGCAAGTGCACAACGTCCATGCTCATGCGGTCAAGGGCAGTCACGGACAGGAGGCTGAGCTCGAGACCAGGGACGAAGAGGACATCGATTAGAAAAACGTCACCGATAGAACCACGAAAACGAACGACGCAAACACCACGGACAGGCAACACTTGTCCGGAACCCGTCCGGACACCGGACACATCGCCTATAGGGCAGAGCATATTGAAGGCCTCACGAGAGGCAGTCATGTGATGCGTGGCCTCGGAGTCAATGATCCAGGTCTCAGCAGGGTCCTGGACAGGGGTCGCCGGATCGCTAACGGTCACATGGCAGCAAGCGAGGGACGCGGACGCGGTAGGAGGCGCAAAACGAGACTGCCAATCTTCAAGCCACGCAATGTCGTCAAGGAGGGGGTCGGAGGGGACCATGGGAGACAACGAGACAGACGAGGAGACGGGATACGACCGCAGCTCAGTCCCAGTCATGCAGGGCTAGGCAGGAAGGCAGGAGGTGACGCAACTCGCACTTCCCTGGGGAGGAGGGCGAGGCAGGCCAAGCTGGAGCGCGATGAACTGCTCCAGCTGACGCTCACGGGAGGATGCCCCGGGATTATAGACGGAGTGCGGAGTGACGGCTCCAGAGCCCGGGTAGTAGGAGGACTGAGCCGGCGAAGGAAGCGGAGGCATCGATGGCTGTGGGTAGTACTGCTGCGGCGCTGGTGGCAGTGGGACAGGCAGAGCTGTCGGAGTGGCAGGGCTGCTGGACGAGGTCGGAGTGGAAGGGCCAGTAGTAGCGACGGCGGCAGAGGCGAGACGGCGCTCCCGCTGGCGACGCATGGTGGCGATGACGCGCACCTCGTCCGTTGGGAGCGTGCACGTGTACCACCCGTGCCCGGGCTGACTACAGTTGTGGCAGACCGAGCCACCACTGCTGGACCCGGTCGACGACTGCTGCTGCTGCGGCGGCGGACCCTTGCCTTTCTTCTTTCGGCTCTTCTTCTTCTTCCCCGAAGACGATGAGGTAGCTGCGGCGGGGGAGGCGACGGCCACGGAGGCAACGGCAGGGAAGGCAACGGTAGGGGATGCAAGGGCCTCCGTGCGGTGGAGCTGGGACTCCTGGCGAGCTTCCTCGATGCGGAGGAAGAGCTCATATGCCCAGGGCATGAGGGTGCCCTGGGCCGCCATGGTGGAGAAGACGTCCTGGGGGTAGTGTACGAAGACGTCTGCGTACGCGCTGGTGGCGCCGCGCTTGATGGTGAGGAGCACGGACAGAGGGGGTGGAGCAGATTTGCTGAGACGACGAAGGATGTCCTCCGCCCGTTGCCAGTAAGTAGTGACCGTCTCGGTCTCCCCCATGTGCAGGGAGTTGAACTCCTGGAGCAGACGGCTGATCTCAGCGTCGCTTGACAGGCGATGGGGCCTGGTGAGGACATGCCATGCGGCCGCAGGGTCTGGGATATCGCCAGCAGTGAAGTCGCCGAGGAAAGGCTCTAGGGCCAGGCGGGAAGCTGGAGGGGCGACTGGGACAACGGCACGAACGGCGCAACCAGCGTCATACAACTGGTCTGCCTGAGTGGAGTCGTAAGAGAGGGTGTAGTATGCCCACATGCCCTCACCTTGCGCCCAGATCCGAAAGCTGAGCTCCCAGCTCCGGAACTGCTCGCCGGCCTGAAGCGGCGGCGGCGGCGTCTCAAAGTCCTTCTGCCTGCGGCCGGCACCCAGAGTGGGGCCAAGGACAGAGGTCACTGTCTGCCGCTGGCGCTGAGTCTGCTGCTGTGCCTGGAAGTACGTGGCAGCAGACACAGCTGTATTGGCATGCCCAGGAGGGACGAAGGACAGTAGCACACTGGAGGCAGTCTGGGCGGCTACTGGCTGTAGCGCTGCAAGCTTCTGCGTCAAGGCAGCGAGCTGTTGCTGAAGAGCAGCGAGGGGGTCAGGATTGCCGCCAACGACACCAGTGGGCTGCTGCTGCTACTACTGCTGCTGCAGCTGCTCCTGGTGCTGCTGCTGCTGCTGCTGTTGCTACTGCTGCTGCTGCGGCTGTTGCTGCTGCTGCTGCTGCTATTGCGGCTGCTGTTGCTGCTGCTGCTGTTGCTGGTGCTGCTACTGCTGCTGCAGTCGCTGTAGGAAAGGGGGGGAAGGGGTCCCTCCAACAGAGGAGGACCCCTCCTCACCGGGGCTACCAGCCATGGTGTAGTGTTTCCCCCGTCCCTTTTTTTTTGTTCAGTGCTGCTGATGTCAGCAGTGACGTCAGCCGAGGATGGCTGACGTCAGCAGAGGCTACTGGTTTCCCCCTTGTGTTTTTTCTTTGTTTTTTTTGTGTTGTTGATGACGTTAGCAGTGATGGCAGTAGTGACGTCAGCGGACGGCCGCTGACGGCAGAAGCGGTGGATGCAGCCGCTGCTGTGGGGCTGCAGCCGCGGTGTTGTTGGTGCTGCCGCCGCTGCTACTGCGGCTGCTGCGGCTGCTGCTGTTGCTGCTGCTACGGTGGCTGGTGCTGCTGCCGCTGTTGTTGCTCAGGCAGCTGCGGCTACGGATGCTGCTGCGGCTGCTGCGGCCGCTGCTGCTGCTACTGCTGTGGCTGCGGCTGCTGCTGCTGGTGCGGCTGCGGCTGCTGCTGTTGCTGTGGCTGCGGCTGCTGCTGCTGCTACAGGAGCTGCTGCTGCTTGTTACGGCTGCGGCTGCGGCTGTTGCTATTGCTGCAGCTGCTGTTGCTGCTTGCTGCGGCTGTAGCAGCGGCTGCTGCTGTTGCTGCAGCTGCCGCTGCTGCGTGTTGGGGCCGCTCCTACTGTTGCTGCTGCAACTGTCGCTGCAACTACGGCTGCTGCTGCTGCTATGGCTGCGGTTGCTCTGGCTGCAGCGAACAGGAAAAAAGAGGGGGGGGTCCATGCGCGTTTTTTTGTTTTTCTTGCCCGTCGCTGCGAGCTCGCTGCTTGCTACGAGCGACGAGCTGCGAGCAGCGAGCTCGTTGCTTGCTGCTCGCAACGGGCAGCGAGCTCGCTGCTCGCAGCGAGCAGCGAGCTGCGGGCAACTGCAGCTGCAGCTCCTGTAGCTGCGGCAGCGGCTGCTGCTGCTGCTGTAGCTGCTACTGCTGCTTGCTGTGGCTGCGACTGCTGCTACTGCTGCAGCTGCTGTTGCTGCTTGCTACAGCCGCTGCTGCTGTGGCCAGCTGCTGTTGCTGCCGCCGGCTGCTGCTGCTGCTCGCTGCCGCTGCTGTTGCTGCCGGCTGCTACTGCTGCGGGCTGCTCCTGCTACGAGCTGCTGCTGCTGCCAGCTGCTGTTGTGTGCTGCTACTGCTGGCTGCTGCTGCCACTGCTCGCTGCTGCGGCAAGTAGCTGCTGCTGCTGCCAGCTGCTGTTGTGTGCTGCTACTGCTGGCTGCTGCTGCCACTGCTCGCTGCTGCGGCAAGTAGCTGCTGCTGCTGCCAGCTGCTGTTGTGTGCTGCTACTGCTGGCTGCTGCTGCCACTGCTCGCTGCTGCGGCAAGTAGCTGCTGCTGCTGCTACTGGCTGCTGCTGTCAGTCACACCTGGAGGACGTCGCCGCGTGCGTCGTCGCCAGCAAGGGCCTGAGGTGGCTGGCCGCTCACCTCCTCGCGTCAAACATGGGGTCAGTGCTGCCGGAAAAAATCCGGCAGCATTTCCCCTGGCCCAGTGGCCGTGGGAAATTTTTTTACGTCGCCACCAGGCGGGTCAATGCTGCCGGAAAAAATCCGGCAACATTTCCCCTACACTGGCGCGTATGGAGGTCCGCCGGCGTTGTCTGGCACCTGTACGTCCGTCTTCTGCTGCTGCTGCTACGCTCTGGCTCTGATACCAAGACAGAAATGCTAGGCAGCAGGTTGGGGCAGCAGCGTTGTTGATGTAGCGTGCGGGCTTCCACGCTAGTTGCTTAAGTCAGCTGCCCCCTCAGTCTGCTGCCCTAGAGACTAAGTCTGGAAGCTCTGGGTTTGTTACTCAGAAGTGCGCGCGCCAGTGTTAGCGCCAGAAAGCAGCTGGAAACTGAAAGTAACTGATTAGCAATCAAGAATGAGACACAATGGGAGACCCCTCCAAGAACTAGCCTCCCCCCAACTCTGTAGAGCTTGTTACTCAGTTCAACAGCCAATCAGAAAGTAGCTCTATTTTCAGTCTGGCAGGTTTTCTCGGTGAGGCCTGCCAGATGACCGACAGCCCAAAACCCGGGCGTCGTCCGTTTTGCCTGAAAACTGGACCATACCATAACACCGACGCTGCGAACACAGCCGTGTGGTCAGAAACAGCTAGAAAAACAGTAGCAAGGAGTTATGTCTACCCGAACCCAGGCAGTGCCTATGATGGTCCAAGACGCCGAACAGGGCCATGCAACATGCAACAAGGACCCTATGCAGAGCATGAAGATGCAGACGCGATGTGACGCGCTGGACGTATGCAGACAGCAACTGCGGTGGCAGTGACCGCCGGCAGCACGACCGCCGAGGAGGCCTGCCGATGGAGCTGAGCACGTCGCCGGAGAGAGGAGGCTCCAACGAACTACGAGTAGACCTCAGCGTGCGTCAGCTCCACCGGACGACACTCCATCAGCGTCGAGTCTCGCCGTCAGTCATCTGCACGCCGATGTACACAAGCCGGGAGGACACAACAGAGCAGAATGAGAGATGCGTAAAAAACCAACAGTTCACTCTCGGTCCAAGCTCTGAATCAAATCTTCTAGGAAGCAAAGGAAAGTGAGGAGGTAAAGTAGGGGGGTGTATCAAAGTCACGTCGGCGAGCCTGCGGCTGAATGAGTGCTTTGGATGCAGCATTACCTGCTGCTGCTAGTGCGGTGATGGGAATATGCTATCCCAATAGAGGTGGATGTGGAGGCAGAGCCATAAGCAAAGGAAGCAGTGATACAGGTAGAGACAAAGGTGTTGATACGAGAAGGGTGGAGACGAGAAATGACGAGGTCAGCAATGTGATTTGCAAAGGTCTCATGATCACTTTGCTTACACTCTAAGCATTCTTCAGCATTGGGCTGGACAGCAAGTGTCGCTTGGTGATCATTGCATGCACGCTCCAGGTCTGCTTGGAGCGTTGCACATTGCTCGTCATCCACAGGCATGATGACAAGCAGCCCATTCTGCCAAGAACATCTCGGAAAAATTCCCTCGCCTTATGGGTGTAAGGCATAGAAATGGGTGTATAGGTAAGACCTCTTGGTTGCAAGCCAGCCGAACCCAAGGATATGCAGGCAGATACTGGAGTGCAGAGAGGAAGAAGGAGGTAAGGTGCAGGCACCAAGAGCTCCAGCTCATTGAACCTGGCATTGCTGAGAGAGCAACGCTGGGAGAGTTGAGGCAATAGGTGTAGACGAGACAACCAAGTGCAGTACCCTAGTCACTGCTGTTGCAGAGACGATGGTTGCAGCTGGTGCTGCTGATACCAGGTGAATGAGATGCTGAGACGTGGCCAAGGAGGAAGATGAGAAAGACGGCGTACCAGAGGCTTCGGAGGCTGCAACATCATCCGCTGCAGCTGAGACCAGTGTGACAATGTTGACGGCAGCTACTGCAGCTGGACCTAGCAAGATGGCAGCAGTAGTAACTGCATCCACTACCCGCCGTGCTGCTGTTCTTGGTAGTACACGTGAGGTGGTGAGGCGTATGGTGGCTGAAAATGTGGAAGCAACAGCAGCACTGACGTCTAATGCTAGTATGAGCAATTTTTATTCTATTTTTTGGGTTTTTAAGATGGTCCAGGCAGAAAATCTCTCCCACCGAGCTCCCTTGCGGAAGCTGTTACCTTGGTGACTGTTTGATCCGCTCAAGTATGAGCAAAGATGCAAGGTCCGACAACTGCAGAAATGCAGCAGAAGCAACAAGGTATGGTGCTGGTGCAGTGGAAGCCGCCGACTCGGCCTGTGTTGCTACAGCCGTAGGTTGTGATGTAGCTGTATCACACAGAGTGGGAGACGATGGTCCGGCTGTAGCTGACCCGTCGTCGTGGACATGCTACCGCTGCCGACGGTTCCAAGGGGATTTGGAGTGCTTACCAGAGTTTGGCGTGGTCGCTGCGTAGGCAGCTTCTATGCAGGAGGTGGTGCTTCCTGGCATGATGGTGCATTGTCAGAAGTCAAGAGGTCACTTGCATAGCTTCACATCCAAAACCAACAGGGCCTACATGTTTGGTGTGCGTAGCACCCCCCTTGACACCAATGCATGTTTTGCTTCTTTCGGTCAATTGCACGTCTAGAAATAAAAGGATCACTCAGGTTGGTCTGCAAGCACCCCAGAGCTCTCATAAGAGGGTCACCACAGAAGTGATCATTTTTATTTCCTCCAGACGCCTCCACATGCACTAAATTCCAATCACAATTCTGCCAGACACCTAAACTTCGACTTCAAATCCACTCCACGCACAGATGGATACATCCCCCTTCAAGTTATTAGAGCCCTTGAAGGTTCTGAGAGCAAACTGACTTGCCCTCGCCATTGG
>SZWC01016837.1:27471-38593 GCA_023375785.1 Penium margaritaceum
GGGGGGGGGGGAACAATGGGTTGGGAACACAAGGTATCAACTAGCAAGCAAAAGGACCTTCAATAAGTAGTGGCACGGTGTGGCGACCATGTACAATGACCAGCCAAAGTAGGCATATGTCACTTACCGTGACCAAAGAATGTCACTATGTGTCGTCAATTTTGACATCTCATAACACGGGTCACAAATGGTCAGAGAGGAAATCAATTGTTTGTGAATACTAGTTAATGGCTAGCAAGTACAAAGACCCTCAATATGTAGTGGCACAGTGTGGCTACCATGCATAGTGACCAGCCAAAGTATGCATATGTCACTGGCCATGACCAATGGATTTCGCTTCATGTTATCAACTTTGACAACTCACAACAAGAGTCACAGACTTTCAGAGGGGGTCACGACTGTTTGGGAACACTATATATCAACTAGAAAGCACAAAGACCTTCAATACGCAGTGACACGGCGTGGCAACCATGTATAGTGAGAAACAAAAGTAGGCATATGTCACTAACCATGACCAACGGAATTTCACAGTGTGTGGTCAACGTTGAAAACTCATAACACGAGTCACAGCCGCTCAGAGGGGGAAACAATGGATTGGGAACACTTGTTATCAACTAGTACATACAAAGACATTCAACGAGTAATGGCACGGTATGGCTAGCGTGCACAGTGACCAACCGCAGGATGCATACGTCACTAACTATGACCAAACAAATCCACTATGTGTGGTCAATTTTGACAACTCATAACACGAGTCACAAATGGTCAGAGGGAGAGACCATGGATTGGGAACCTTAAGTAGCATCTAGAAAGGACAAAGAACATCAATAAGTAGTGGCACCGTGTGGCTGCTACGCACACCAAACAACCACACTAGGCATATGTCACTGACCGTGACCAAAAGAATTTCAATATATGCGGTCAATGTTCACAACCCATAATACGAGTCACAAATGGTCAGATGGGGAAACAATGGTTTTGGAATATTAGTTTTCAACTAGCAAAATAACGACCTACAATAAGTAGTAGCACAGTGTGGCTACCAAGTAAAATGNAAGGGGGTAACAATGGTTTGGGAATACTAGCTATCAACTAGAAAGCACAAAGACCTTCAATATGTAGTGACATGGCGTGGCAACCATGTATAGTGACAAACCAAAGTAGGCATATGCCTCTAACAATGACCAGAAGAATTTCATATTGTGTGGTCAACGTTGAAAACTCATAACATGAGTCACAAATGGTCATTGGGGGAAACAATGGGTGGGGAATACTAGTTATCAACTAGCAAGTACAAAGAACTTCAACAAGTGGTGGCACGGCGTGGCTAGCGTGCACAGTGACCAACCAAAGGATGCATACGTCACTCACTATGACCAAAGAAGTCCACTATGTGTGGTCAACATTGACAACTCATAACATTAGTCACAAACGGTCAGAGGGAGAGACAATGGTTTGGGAATCCTACGTATCAACTAGGAAGGACAAAGATCTTCAATACGTAGTGGCACGGTGAGGCTAATATGCACACCGAACAACCAAACTAGGCATATGTCACTTACCATGACCAGAGAATTTCAACATGGGTGGAAGACGTTCACAACCCATCACAGGAGTCACAAATGGCCAGAGGGGGAGACAATGGGTTTGGACGATTGGTTTTCAACTAGTAAGGACAACGACCTTCAATAATTAGTAGCACGGTGTGGCTACCATGCACAATGACCGACCAAAGCAGGCATATGTACTGCCTTTGGCCAAAGAAATCTGCTGTGTATGGTCAACGGTGACAACTTACAATACAAGTCACAAATGGTCGAAGGGGGAAACGATAGTTCGGGAACACCAGGTATCAACTAGCAAGCACAAGGACCTTCAATAAGCAGTGGCACGGTGAGGCTACCATGTACAATGACCAAAGAGTATCACTATGTGTGGTCAACTTTGACAACTCATAACACGAGTCACAAATGGTCAGAGGGGGAAACAATGGTTTGTGAATACTAGTTATTGACTAGCAAGTACAAAAACCGTCAATATGTAGTGGCACAGTGTGGCTACCATGCACAGTGACTAACCAACGTATGCATATGTCACTGACCATAATCAAAGAATTTAACCTCATGTGGTCAACGTTGACAACTCACAACAAGAGTCACACTTGGTCAGGGGGGGTAACAATTGTTTGGGAACACTAGCTAGCAACTAGAAAGCACAAAGACCTTCAATACGTAGTGACACGGCGTGGCAACCATGTACACTGAGAAACCAAAGTAGGCATATGCTGCTAACCACGACAACAAGAATTTCGCAGTGCGTGGTCAACGTTGAAAACTCATAACACGAGTCACAAATGGTAAGAGGGGGAAACAATGGATTGGGAACACTATTTATCAAGTCGTAAGTACAAAGACCTTCAACAAGTATTGGCACGTTGTGGCTAGCGTGTACAGTGACCAACTAGAAAGATGCATACGTCCCTGACTATGACCAAAGAAGCCCACTATGTGTGTTCAACGTTGACAACTCATAACACGAGTCACAAATGGTCAGAGGGAGAGACAATGGATTGGGAACCCTATGTAGTGACTACAAAGGACAAAGAACATCAAAACGTAGTGGCACAGTGTGGCTACTATGCACACCAAAAAAACCAAACTAGGCATATGTCATTGACCATGACCAAAGAATTTCGGTATGGGTGGTCAACGTTCACATCCCAAAACACGGGTCACAAATGGTCAGAGGGGGGAACAATGGTTTTGGAATATTAGCTTTCAACTAGGAAGGACAACAACCTTCAATAATCAGTAGCACGGTGTGGCTACCATGCACAATGACCGATCAAAGTAGGCATATGTACTGCCTTTGACCAAAGAAATCCGCCGTGTGTGGTTAACGTTGACAACTCATAATACAAGTCACAAATGGTCAGGGAGGGGAACAATGGTTTGGGAACACCAGGTATCAAATAGCAAGCACAATGACCTTCAATAAGTAGTGGCACAGTGTGGCTACCATGTACAATGACCAACCAAAGTAGGTATATGTCACTGACCATGACAAAAGAATGTCACTATGTGTGGTCAACTCTGATAACTCATCACACGAGTCACAAATGGTCAGAGGGGGAAACAATGGTTTGTAAATGCCAGTTATCGACTAACAAGTACAACGACTTTCAATATGTAGTGGCACTGTGTGGTTACCATGCACAGTGACCAGCCAAAGTACGCATGTGTCACTGACCATGACCAAAATAATTTCAAAGTGTGTGCTAAACGTTAAAAACTCTTAAGACAAGTCACACAAGTTATTAACCAGGAAGTAGAAAGACCTTCAACAAGTAGTGACACGGTGTGTCTAGCGTGCACAATGACCAACCAAAGGGTGCATACGTCACTGACTATGACAAAAAAAGTCCGCCATGTGTCGTCAACGTTGAGAACTCATAACACAAGTCACAAATGGTCAGAGGGAGAGACAATGGTTTGGGAACCATATGTATCAACTAGAAAGGACAAATATCTTCAGTACATGGTGGCACCGTCTGGCTACTATGCACACCAAACAACCAAACTAGGCATATGCCAGTGACCATGACCGAAGAATTTCAAAATGGGTGGTCAACGTTCACAACCCACAACACAAGTCACAAATGGTCACAGGGGGAAACAATGGTTTCGGAATATTAGTGTTCAGGTAGCAAGGACAACAGACTTCAATACTTAGTAGCATGGTGTGGCCACCATGCACAATAACCGACCAAAGTAGGCATATGTGCTGCCTTTGACCAAAGAAATTCGCTGTGTGTGGTCAACGTTGACAACTCATGATACGAGTCACAAATGGTCAGAGGGGGGAACGATGGTTTGGGAACACTGGGTATCAACTAGGAAGCACAAGGACCTTTAATAATTAGTGACATGTGTGGCTACCATGTACAATGACCAACCAAGGTAGGCATATGTCACCGACCATGACCAAAGAATGTCACATTGTGNTATGCCACTAACAACAACCAACAGAATTTCACAGTGTGTGGTCAATGTTGAAAACTCATGACATGAGTAAAAAATGGTCAGAGGGGGGAACAATGGGTTGGGAACACAAGTTATCTTTGTACTTGCTAGTCGATAACTTGTGTTTCCAACCCATTGTTTCACCCTCTGACCATTAATGACTCGTGTTATGAGTTTTCAACGTTGACAACACACTGTGAAACTGTTTTGGTCAAGGTTAGTGGCATATACCTACTTTGGTCTGTCACTCTACATGGTTGCCATGCCGTGTCACTACGTATTGAAGGTATTTGTGATTTTTAGTTGATAACTAGTGTTCGCAAAGCATTGTTATCCCCTCTCACTATATGTGACTCTTGTTGTGAGTTGTCAATGTTGACCACATGAAGTGAGATTCTTTGGTCAAAGGCAGTACATGTGCCTGCTTTGGTCGGTTATTGTGCATGGTCGCCACACCGTGCTACTACTTATTGCAGGTCGTTCTACTTGCTAGTTGAAAACTAAATTTCCAAAACCATTGTTTCCCCCTCTGACCATTTGCGACTCTTGTTGTAAGCTGTCAAAGTTGACCACACATAGTGACATTCTTTGGTCATGGTCAGTGACATATGCCTACATTGGTTGATCATTGTACATGGTAGCCACACCGTGCCATTGCTTATTGAAGGTCCTTGTGCTTGCTAGTTCATACCTGGTATTCCCAAACCATCGTTCCCCCCTCTGACAACTTGTGACTCGTATTGTGAGTTGTCAACGTTGACCGCACACTGCGGATTTCTTTGGTCAAAGGAAGTACATATGCCTACTTTGATCAGTCATTTTGCATGGTAGCCACACCGTGTTACTAATTATTGAAGGCCGTTGTCCTTGCTAGTTATAAACAAATATTCGGAAACCATTGTTTCCCCCTCTGACCATTAGTAACTCGTGTTATGGGTTTTGAACATTGACCACCATTACTGAAATTCTTTGGTCATGGTCAGTGACATATGCCTAGTTTGGTTGTTAAGTGTGCATAGTAGCCACAGCGTGCCATGATTACTGAATTGCTTTATCCTTTATAGTCGATACATAGGGTTCCCAAACCACTGTCTCTCCCTCTGACCATCTGTGGCTCGTGTTATGAGTTGTCAATGGTGACCACACATAGTGGACTTCTTTGGTCATAGTCAGTGACGTATGCATCCTTTGATTGGTCAATGTGCATGCTATTCACACTGTGCCACTACTTGTTGAAGGTCTTTGTACTTGCTATTTGATAACTAGTTTTTCCAACCCATTTTCCCCCTATGACCATTTGTGAACCGTGTTATGAGTTTAAAACGTTGAACTCACAGTGTGAAATTCTGTTGGTCATGGTTAGTGGCATATGCCTACTGTGGTATGTCACTATGCATGGTTGCCACACCGTGTCACTACGTATTGACGGTCTTTCTACTTCCTAGTTGATACATAGTGCTCCCAACCCATTGTTACCCCCTCTCACTATCTGTGACCCTTGTTTTGAGTTCTCAATGTTGACCACATGAAGTGCAGATATTTGGTCATGGGCAGTGATATATTCATACTTTGGTTGGTCACTGTGCATGGTAGCCATACAGTGCCACTACATATTGAAGGTGTTTGTACTTGCTAGTCGATTTGTAGTATTCACAACCCATTGTTTTCCCCTCTGACCATCTGTGACTTGTGTTATGAGCTTTCAACGTTGACCACACATAGTGTCATTCTTTGGTTATGGTCAGTGACATATGCCATCTTTGGTTGGTCATAGTACATGGTAAACACATCGTGCCACTACTCATTGAAGGTCATTGTGCTTGCTAGTTGATACCCGGTGTTCGCAAGCCATCGTTCCCCCTTTGACCATTTGTGACTTGTATTGTAAGCTGTCAACTTTGACCACACATACCAGATTTCTTTGGTCAAAGGCAGTACATGTGCCTCCTTTGGTCGGTCATTGTGCATGGTAGCCACACTGTGCTACTACTTATTGAAGTTCGTTGTACTTGCTAGTTGAAAACTAATATTCCAAAACCATTGTTTCCACCTAAGACCATTTGTGACTCGTGTTTTGGATTGTGAACGTTGACCACCCTTACTGAAATTCTCTGGTCATGGTCAGTGACATATTCCTCATTTGGTTCTTTGGTGTGCATAGAAGCCACACCATGCCACCACGTAGTGATGTTCTTTGTCCTTTCTAGTCAATACATAGGGTTCCCAAAGCATTGTCCCTCCCTCTGACCATCTGTGACTCATGGTATGAGTTGTCAATGTTGACCACACATAGTGCACTTATTGGGTCATAGTCAGTGATGTATGCATCCTTTGGTTGGTTACTGTGTACGCTAGCCACACCGTGCCACTGCTTGTCGAAGCTCTTTGTACTTGCCAGTTGATAACTAGTGTTCCAGACCCATTGTTTCCCCCTCCGACCATTTGTGACTCGTGTTATGAGTTTTCAACGTTGACCACACACCGTGAAATTCTTTTGGTCATAATCATTGGTATATTCCTCCTTTGGTTTGTCACTGTACTTGGTTGCCACGCCATGTCACTACGTATTGAAGGTCTTTGTGCTTTCTACTTGATAGTTATGGATTTCAAACCATTGTTACCCCCTTGACTATGTGTGACTCGTGTTGTGAGTTGTCAACGTTGACCACAAGAAGTGAAATTCTTTCGTCATGGTCAGTGACATATGCATAACTTGGTTGGTCACTGTGCAGGGTAGCCACACTGTGCCACAACATATTGATGATCTTTGTACTTGCAAGTCGATTACTAGTAATCACAAACCATTGTTTCTCCCTCTGACCATTTGTGACTCGTGTTATGAGTTGTGAAAGTTGACCACATATAGTGACATTCTTTGGTCATGCTCAGTGACATATCCCTACTTTGGTTGTTCATTGTACATGGTAACCACCTTATGCCACTACTTATTGAAGGCCCTTGTGCTTGCTAGTTGATACCTGGTGTTCCCAACCCATGGTTCACCCCTCTGACCATTTGTCTCTCGTGTTATGAGTTGTCAACGTTGACCACACACAGCGGATTTCTTTGGTGAAAGGCAGTACATATGCCTACGTTTGTCGGTCATTGTGCATGGTAGCCACACCGTGCTTCTACTTATTGAAGGTTGTTGTACTTGCTAGTTGATAACTAGTGTTCCTAATCCATTGTTTCCCCCTCTGACCATTTGTGACCCATGTTATGAGTTTTCAACGTTGACCACACACGGTGAAATTAGTTTGGTCATGGCTAGTGGCAAATGCATACTTTTGTTTGTCACAGTACATGGTTGCCACGCCGTGTCGCTATGTATTGAAGTTCTTTGTGCTTTCTAGTTGATAGCTAGTGTTCCCAAACCATTGTTACGTGTTACTCTTGTTGTGAGCTGTTAACGTTGACCACATGAAGTGAAATTCTTTGGTTATGGTCAGTGACATATGCATACCTTGGTTGGTCACTGTGCATGGTAGCCACAGTGTGCGGCTACATATTGACGGTCTTTACACTTGCTAGTCGATAACCAGTATTTACAAATCATTGGTTCCCCTTTGACCATTTGTGACTTGTGTCATGAGCTGTCAAAGTGGACCACACATAGTGACATTTTTTGGTCATGGTCGGTGACATATGCTGACTTTGGTTGGTCATAGTACATGGTAACCACATCGTGCCACTACTCATTGAAGGTCCTTGTGCTTGCTAATTGATACCTGGTGTTCACAAGCCATCGTTCCCCCCTCTGACCATTTATGACTCGTACTATGAGTTGTCAATGGTGACCACACACAGCGGATTTCTTTGGTCAAAGGCAGTACATATGCCTAATTTGGTCGGTGATTGTGCATGGTAGCCACACTGTGCTACTACTTATTGAAGTTCGTTGTACTTGCTAGTTGAAAACTAGTATTACGAAACCATTGTTCCCCCCTCTGACCATTTGTGACTCGTGTTATGGGTTGTGAACATTGACCACCCATATTAGAATTCTTTGGTCATGGTCAGTGACATATGCCTAGTTGGGTTGTTGGGTGTGCATAGTAGCCACAGCGTGCCACTACTTATTGAAGTTCTTTGTCCTTTCTAGTCCCTACATAGGGTTCCCAATCCACTGTCTCTCCCTCTGACCATTAGTGACTCATGTTATGAGTTGTCGATGTTGACCACACATAGTGGACTTCTTTGACCATAGTCAGTGACGTATGCATCCTTTGGTTGGTCACTGTGCATGCTAGACGCACCGTGCCACTACTTGTTCAAGGTCTTTGTACTTGCTAGTTGATAACTAGTGTTCCCAACCCATTGTTTCCCCCTCTGACCATTTCTGACTTGTGTTGTGAGATTTCAACACTGACCACACACTGTGACATTCTTTGGGTCATGGTTAGGGGCATATGCCTCCTTTGGTCTGTCACTGTACATGGTTGCCACGCCGTGTCACTACGTATTGAAGGTCTTTGTGCTTTCTAGTTGATAGCTAGTGTTCCCAAGCCATTGTTACCCCCTTTCACTAAGCGTGACTCTTGTTCTGTGCTGTCAACGTTGACGACATGAAGTGAAATTCTTTGGTCATGGTCAGTGATGTATGCATACTTTGGTTGGTCACTATGCATGGTAGCCACACTGTGCCACTACATAGTGACGGTATTTGTATTTGCTAGTCGATACATAGTTTTCACAAACCATTGTTTCCCCCTCTGACCATTTGTGACTCTTATTATGAGTTGTCAACGTTGACCACACACAGCGGATTTCTTTGGTCAAAGGCAGTACATTTGCCTACTTTGGTCGGTCATTGTGCATGATAGCCACACCGTGCTACTTTTTATTGAAGGTCGTTGTAGTTGATAGTTGAAAACGTATATTCCAAAACCATTGTTTCCCCATCAGACCATGTGTGACTCGTGTTAATGGCTGTGAACGTTGACCATCCATCTTGAAATTCTTTGGCTATGGTCAGTGACATGTGCCTAGTTTGGTTGTTTGGTGTGCATAGTAGCCTTGCCGTGCTACTACATATTGAAGTTCTATGTCCTTTCTATTCGATACATTGGATTCGCAAACCATTTTCACTCCCTCTGACCAATTGTGACTCGTGTTATGAGTTGTGAATGTTGACCACACACAGTGGACTTCTTTGGTCATAGTCAGTGACGTTTGCATCCTTTGGTTGGTCACTGTGCACGCTAGTCACACCGTACCACTACTTGTTGAAGGTCTTTGTACTTGCTAGTTGATAACTTGTATTCCCAACCCATTGTTAACCCCTCTGACCATTTGTGACTTGTGTTGTAAGTTGTCAACATTGATCACACACTGTGAAATCCTTTTCGTCATTGTTGATGGCATATGCCTACTTTCGTTTGTCATTGTACATGGTTATCACGCCATGTCACTAGGCACTGAAGGTCTTTGTGCTTTTTAGTTGATAGCTAGTGTTCCCAAACCATTGTTACCCCCTTTGACTATTTGTGACTCTTCTTGTGAGTTGTCAACGCTGACCACATGAAGTGAAAGTCTTTGGTCATGGTAAGTGACATATGCATACTTTGGTTGGTCAGTGTGCATGGTAGCCACACTGTGCCACTACATATTAAAGGTCTTTGTACTTGCTAGTCAATTTCTAGTATTTTAAAACCATTGTTCCCCCCTATGACCATTTGTGACTCGTGTTATGAGTTTTCAAAGTTGACCACACGTACTGACATTCTCTGGTCATGGTGAGTGACATATTCCTACTTTGGTCGGTCATTGTACATGGTAACCACACCATGCCACTACTTATTAAAGGCCCTTGTGCTTGCTTACTGATACCTGATGTTCCCAACCCATTGTTTCCCCCCTCTGACCACTTGTGACTCGTATTATGAGGTGTCAACGTTGACTACACACAGCGGGTTTCTTTGGTCAAAGGCAGAACATACGCCTATTTTAGTCGGTTATTGTCCATGGTAACCACAACGTGCAACTACTTATTGAAGGTCGTTGTACTTGCTAGTTGAAACCCAATATACCAAAACCATTGTTTCCCCCTCTAACCATTTGTTTCTCGTGTTATGAGTTGTGAATGTTGACCAGCCATGTTGAAACTCGTTGGTCATGGCCAACGACATATGGCTAATTTGGTCCTTCGGTGTGCATAGTAGCCTCACCGCGCCACTGCTTATTGAAGTTCTTTGTCCTTTCTAGTCGATACATAGGGTTCTCAAACCATTTTCTTTCCATCTGGCCATTTGTGACTCGTGTTATGAGTTGTCAATGTTGACCACACAAAGTGGACGTCTTTGGTCATGGTCAGTGACGTATGCATCCTTTAGTTAGTCACTGTGCACGCCAGCCACACTGTGCCACTACTTGTTTAATTTCTTTGTACTTGCTAGTTGATAGCTTGTGTTCCCAACCCTTTGTTTCACCCTCTGACCATAAATGACTCCTGTTATGAGTTTTCAACATTGACCACACACTGTGAAATTCTTTTGGTCAAGGTTAGTGGCACATGCCTACTTTGGTTTGTCAATCTACATGGTTGCCATGACGTGTCACTACGTATTGAAGGTCTTTATGCTTTCTAGTTGATAGCTAGTGTTCCCTAAGCATTGTTACCCCCTCTCACTATCCGTGACTCTTGTTGTGAGTTGTCAATGTTGACCACATGAAGTGAGATTCTTTGGTCAAAGGCAGTACATATGCCTACTCAGGTCGATCATTGTGCATGGTAGCCACACCGTGCTACTTCTGATTGCAGATCGTTGTAGTTGCTAGTTGAAAACTAAATTTCCAAAACCATTGTTTCCCCCTCTGACCATTTGGGACTTGTGTTATGAGTTGTCAAAGTTGACCACACATAGTGCCATTCTTTGGTCATGGTAAGTGACATGCCTACTTTGGTTCGTCATTGAACATGGAAACCACACCATGCTCCTACTTATTGAAGGTCCTTGTGCTTGCTAGTTGATACCTGGTGTTCCCAAACCATCGGAGGGAGTAGGGCGCAAGTAGGATGCAAGTAGGGCGCAAGTAGGGCAAGAGTAGGGCGCAAGTAGGGCGCAAGAAGGGCGCAAGTAGGGCGCAAGTAGGGCGCAAGT
>SZWC01016838.1:23176-40466 GCA_023375785.1 Penium margaritaceum
CCACACGTACGCACCCTAAGGCAGCAAGGAGATCATGGGACTCAAGGACAAGAGTGAAATCACCTCCCTCGTTGCATCCATGATGACTGGAGAGATGCTCCCGATGCAGCTGACCTTCAACGGTAAGACAGCATGCTCCATCCCACGTGGCAAGCATGTTGTAAAGGTGACCGGGGATGGGTGATACCTGACGTGTACGCCCTCCCATTGGGCAAACTTTGACACGCCAAATGATTGGGTGCAGAACATTTTTGCTCCGTACTATAAACAGAATTTTGCAGCGCTCGGTGTCCGCAACAATGAAGAGTCCCTCCTCCTCATCCTCGACATCTGGCGACAGCACTACGCGCATCCTTTCAGCTCTGGCTGAAGGACAACTTACACTACATACACACGGTGTACATCGCTACAGGATGCACGAGAAAAGGGCAACCTGCAGATGTCGGGATCAATCGCCCACTGAAAAACATGATGGAAGAAATGTTCTCGGTGTGAGGTGCCCAGCGCAGCCGTGAGGGATTCAGCATAAATATCGGCATGAAGGAAATCAAGGAACTGGCATGTGCATTGTTTCACAATGCATGGCAACACTTTCGTGATGAGGAGTTCATGGTGAACAATGCATGGGCTTGCGCAAAATTCACGCGAGTGTTTGATCCGACTTTCCAGAATGAGGCCGCTCCATATGCGGGTTAGCTTTTGTTTCACGATGAGCCCAAGGAGAAGGATGAGGTGGTGTGACATGTATGATTTCTTGACCATGTCATGAGTTGAATTACAAATGCTGCCTTTCCATGTTCGAGCATTTGAATTCTAATTCTGTCTGCAAACAAATTTTCACTGCACACGTGTCATTAGCGATGTAGTGAGAAATTGATTTTCGGCAAGTAAATCATGGTGTGCTACAAATGTGACATCTCATTGAAAGCTTTTTTTCTCAAAGTACTTTGTGAGGTAAGTCAAAACCATGTCACAACAGAAAAGGACAATGCCACAAATCGAGTAAAGTAAAACCCGTGCAAAGTCCCTTAAATTTGACGAATTCAATTTAATTTTGGTTGGCGTATCCTATAAATGCGTTCAAGAAAACAATTACAATGAAAACCAACAACAACCCAAAACACTAATATTGAAATCAAGAATCAGTAGGGTATGTTATATGAACGATACATGTATTATGTGCTACATTCTAGAACAATGAAAAAACGGAGCACATACCATTTTATTTGTGCATGTAAATATTTTTAATAATTCTAGGTTGTTTAATTGAGGATTTACAGTCACAAGATGAAAATTAAAAATTAAATTAAAAGAAAAAGGATAGCATGTTTTCACCATAATCTAGAATTTTGAGATGAGGATAATGTATCTCATGAAACTTCATTGGGATGAAGATTCACTTGTTAATGGTATTTTCTATGGTCATACTCGTTCAAAGTATATACATTGCAAAAATTCAAGAGAAGGTTGACTTACGTTAGCCCCACCTCACAAGAACTCCACTACGTATACATCATGGAAGGAAATTATCCTTTAATTAAGTATCTTTGAGGTGATACATTGGATACCAATGACATACAAGCCTCGTAGGTATTTGGTGTTTTTCCATGGGAAAAGAAGCTAACCTATAGGTTTTGTTTTAATGACTGATGATGTTTTTGTGAGTAGGCATTGCATAAAAAATCAGGCATTTCATGGTCACCTCATGATGAAGTAGGTTCAGAGTGACAAAATGAATCATATAAGCTATTTTTATGATGATATCTTAGACACAAAAAGCACAATAAATTCCACATGTGCACATTTCTTCATGTTAATATGGGGAAAATGAATTGTCGCTAAAACATGCAACTAGTTGAGGAACTATCATCAATCCAAGAAATCTACAAGGAGATTCTACAACAAAACTACATCTTTACCTTGGGGAAACCTCAGTCTGAGAAGATTAAGAGCACCACTCTCTTGTGTGATATTTAGGGAATGATATCCCAATGTTAAGAATTTCTCCTTGAAAACCAAAACTAGCACATTGTGCAATACATTGATATGTTTCAAGGAATCACTGAAGAGGAGGTTCAGCTCTGACCCATACATGATGAAAAGGAGATTTTAGAGATGATCAGAAATCATGAAAAGAGTCAAAATATGTTCTGTTCTATCATTTTCATGGCATGTGAGAGGCTCTGGTTTTCTAACTCGACAAAATCATTATGAAGCATGACAGAGTATACAAGGATGTGCAAAACGCAAGCTTGAAATAACCACACCTTACAAATGAAGGGGTGAGGCTACATAGAAATTATTTCTAAACAGTGGGATAAAATTCATTTGGGCGGGGGTAGTGAGAAAAAGACAAGGATGAATACGCTATAAGGGGGAATGGTGCTCAATTAAATAGATAAATTATTTCCCTTTCAAGAAATGCATACTGAATAAGGGCCACGGTAGAACTGCCATTTGGTCTCTTACCCACCTATGCTACTCTCAGTCCTGGGGAATGCCTACCCAAAAGTGAGGAAAAAGCATTGTTCCTTGCTTCCCATGTACCTTGTTATTTTTTTGCAAAGGCAATGGTGCTATTTGTTTCATTGGTCATTTCACATCTAGGCATGAAATACCTTATATTATGAATAACAAGAGGAAATCCTTTCCTTGGATTTCCTTTTGGACAACAAATGATAAGGTAGATATGAAATAAAACATGTGATCCTCAACATTTAAATATCATCAAAAAAGGAAACTCATTTATGACACATGGAGGTTTTTGAAATAATCCAAACCACGTCTAACAATGATTAGAATACTTTGAAGCATAGACTACATCCAATTGAGTGTAGAATGAATATACATGTAAACAGATTTGGTCATTGTGAAATGTTTAGACTTATCTACCCATAAGCATATCAATTGAGAACATGAAGCAGATTTTTATATTAATAAAAACATAGAAGTAGGTACAAACGTGCATATAGATGGTTTTTACACATTAATTTAGAAATGAATTTGTTGTACGTTATGTTCATAGGTAAATATTTAAAGTTTTAATATCGATGTAATATTGATTTAGACACAGATACACCCTACTGATTCTTTATTTTGGAAATAATGTTTTAATATGTCCTCAGTTTTTGTCGTAATTGTTTCTTTGAATGAATTTATAAGATACAAAAAATAGTTTCAAATTGAATTCATCAAATTTAAGGGTCTATGCTCGGGTTTTCCTTTACAGGATTTGTGGCACTGTCCTATTCTATTGTGACATGGTTCTGACCTGCCTGATGAAATGTTTTGTGAGAAAAAGCTCTCGACAAGATGTCGCATTTGTAGATCACCAACATTTACTTGCCAAACACAAATTTCTGGCTACCTCGTTACTGATACGTGTGCAATCCAAATTCGCTTGCAAAGACAATTGGAGTTAAAACACTCAAACATGGAAAGATTGCATTTTCAATTCAATATAGAACATGGTCAGGAAATCATACATGTCACACCACCTCATCCTTCTCCTCCATGGGCTCATTGTGAAAAAAAGCTGAGCCGCATATGGAGTGGCCTCATTCTAGAATTTTGGATTAAACACTCGTGTGAAGTTTGCATGAGCTCATGTATTTTTCACTATTGGCTCCTCATCACGAACGAACTGCCATGCATTGCAAAACCATGCACATGCCAGTTCCTTGATTTCATTCATGACAATGTTCATGCCACAACTTTCACATATACGGTCAGCACCCCACATAGCGAACATTTCTTCCATCTTGTTTTTTTAGCGGGTGGATGATCCCAACATCCGTGGGTCACGCTTTGCCCATGCATCCTGCATGGATGTACACTGTGTGTATGTAGTGAAGTTGTCCTTCAACCAAAGCTAAAAGGATTTGCTGAAGTGCGGACGCCAGGTGTCAAGGACGAGGATGAGGGACTCTTTGCCCTTGTAGACATTGACGGCTGCGCAAGTCCATTTGTAGTATGGAACAACAATTGTCCGCATCCACTCCTTTATCGTTTTGAAGTTCGCCAGAGGGCAGTTATCGCACTCTTTTCCTCAAGTCCCATGATGGAGATCTCTTTTCTGCCTTGGGGTGTGTATGTGTGGCTGGCCATCGACAGTAGTTGGATTGATGTGTGGTCATCTTTCATGAAAAGGAACGGTTTGATGTGACAGAGTGTCACCATGCAAGCTGCATGAAGGTGGAAGGTAAGGATTGTTTCTTCAAAGTCTTCTGGCTGCTTTGGTGCAGTAGTTGTTCCTCTCCTACACGACCAGCACATGACTATGCAGACAAATTTCCACTCCCATGAGCGAGTAAAAGCGTGTTTGCCCAAACGTTCCAGCTGATCAAGAGCGTGCCTTGCCATCACCCTGTGGATCTCACGGCATATGAACTTTGAATGGAAAGCATGCACGGCCTTCCATACCTTGTCAAGCGTCAATCAGATTGTATCAATGATTGACAGATGCCCAACAAGCAAAGCATGCTTCCCCCGACAGCCATGCTTCCACTTCTTATTGCTCGTTGGTGCAAAGGGCGCAACTGCAATTGTAGCTAAAGCAGCCCCCTTATGCTGCCTCTTCAAAACCTTGGTCCCATCCACAAACCATCCAGATATAGTACTCAAAGCAAGTCTATTTGAAACTCAGTATCCATTGGGATTCCTAAGTGTACGTCTAAGATGCATGACTGTCGCATACACCAACGGTTGAGATTTGTTCACACAAAAGATGGTCTAAAAGTGACTGCTTCCAAGCCAATCCAAATATTTCCCTTGTTCCTTGGAATTGACAAAAATTCCACTCGACAGTGCGGATGTCATCGAAGTGCCCTTCAAAATGTAAAGGGCGTTGCATTCGTTGTCTGTGCCATCATTGCTTTACTGCTCTTCCGATGACAATGACAAGTACCCGTTGTCCATGTCATACCAGTCTAATGTGGTCGTGCGGTTAGCGAACATAGTGGATGTTGTCATTGGCTGACAACGTTGTGCAGCTGTACGCTGAGACCGACGGAGGGAAGAGGGCAGGTCTGGATTATGCACGGCCTGGTCATTGCTCACGAGTCGGCACCGAGGAATGGGCTTGCTAGCCAAAGGTACCTTCCCCTTTTCTTTGCTCGACAAACAGTGATGAGAGAGGGGCACGCCAGCCAGTGGTGGAGTTGAACAAGTGGCACCTAGAGCGTAGTTTTTGAAGACGCGTGGAGGAGCATCACGTAATGAAGGCGTGGGAGGTGTCAGGGTCTATTGCGTAGAGGTTGTCGTGCACATTGCAAGCGGCACATATGCGTGCAACATGAATGGGTTGTCCGATGCGGCTACCTTTTCCTTGTCATCTGTATACGTGCTGACAAAGGCAGGTGAAGCACTGCCGTCCATGGAATCATCAACGATCAGCGCGAGCACTTGGCGTAGACATCCAACAGTCGCTTCGCTGGAGCTAGACAAGGCGGAGGGGCCGTTTGGGCAGCACAGCATGCTGTAGATGGCGTGCAAGCTTCTCCGGTGACACCACCTCCAGAAACCTGTCCATAACTTTCAAGTGGAAGGAGTACATGTTGAGGGGGTAGTGCTCTTGGTTCTGGTAGTGAATGAAGCCCACACCTACGTGTGCCTCTCATAAAATAACCAAAAACAATGTCGTTGCACTTGCCGCTTTGGTTCAGTGCACTATAAAAACAAAATCAACAGCAAGTGCATGTATTTCGATGACCATTGTATGCGGCAAAATCAAATGACAAAGACCGATAGGAAGAGTATTTCGTGCATGCACGAGCCAAGGGATGCTACATCCTAGCACGATTGCCAAATTCAGGAATCAAAAACGTATTGACATTGGCCCGTTGCCAGATATAAGAGACTATGGACTCTTTTTCGGACAATTTTAAAGAGAACAGAAAATAAATTGAACACGGCATTTTTTTAACAAAATTACATATCACTAAATTCACAACAAAAAATCAAAATTCAGAATCACTAGGGTGTTACAAAAATATCAAAGAAGTGACATATAATATAACCTTCAATATCATGTTTCCCATGTTTATCCTAAGAAATGATTCATTTGTTTCTTATACTCCTTAAACATATTTTTGTTAATAGATCTATGTAAAATATGTAGCCTCTTGATAAATAAATCTCGATTTAATTTTGAAATAGTACCTCTCAAATAAGGTTCATCCAGATTGTTCTGTGAATAAATACACATGTTGTGGTCAAGAGACATCCAATCATTCAGGCACTATGTTCAAACTACTTCGAACCTAGAAAGGGGCTAAACCTATGTAATGCCTAGATTTCATTATTACAAAGGTTATTCTTAAAGAAATTTAGAAGTAACTATCTTCCTAAGATGCATTAAAACCTGTTCTTTGATCGTAAGCCTATCTAAGATCATCAGGATTATGGAGGGACCTCTGGCTGACTGGAGATCGAAGGGAATGAAAACAAAAGATATGAGCGTAAAGGGATCCAAACCATTGATGAGATCGAACATAACAAGGATCTCAGAATGAATCTTGAGGTTCAAATGTTTTTTGATGTTTCATATATTCATTTTCTATGAAGATTAATCACTTGCCTTGGAAACCTTGAACATGCAAGAAGGTTCTTCTGGTGAGACATTGCTCATGGCTTGAATTCCTCATATGTTCTATGAAAGGTCAGCGTAATCCTTGGAGACTCTCATAATATCTCCAGCTCAAGCCTGATCCATAATAAAAAGTTGAATATTAAGAACAGGTTTGACATGGATGAAGAATTTCTTATGATTGGTTATTTTTGCGTCTGCTGTGTTTTATGCAAATCTATTTTCTAAGCAATTTTTTCATTTTTTCCTTTCCCAATTTTGTCCTTGAATGTCAACATTACATTGTACGTTATTTTCTTCAAAAGTATTCAAATTTAAATAATTATTCACATTTATTACAAAGAGATTAATAACGGTGTCAAATAGCTTTTCAACACATTTTTTCTCACTTCATGTACATGATTTTCTTCAGGCAAGCAGTTGCCACCTTTATTCTTTTTCGGTTTGATTGTTTTCTAAAATCAAGGTTCAACGTGGAACAATGTTTTATAACTATTGCCTATTGAAACAAAACTCTGTTGCATTCAGTTATAAGTGCAACTGGTGGATTAATTGAATGTTCAAGTAAAACCATATTATGTCAACAGTGATGGGATTGTACAGGGCCGAGGGTTACAACTGCTCTTGAACTTTGACAGAAAAACTTTAATATTGTCAAGTGAAATCTGCTGAGTTGACAAACGAAATTCGAACTGGTCACGTATCTGTCTCAGAGATGAAGAATACACGGCATTGCAAGCCAATTTGTTGTGCAAACTCACAAAAATTATACACATTGATTTATTGGAATCTCAAAGCCAAGTGATAAGATTTTGTGTACATTCCACGTAAGCATACATACACATTGAAGAAGAACCACAATGCTTAGGATGATTCTAGAATGACAAAGCTCACTAGAACATTGTAGGAAGTGATGCATCAGAATTAAGAATGCAACTTACAAGTTGGAGAATGCTGCCGTACAAACCAATACAGATAGGGATTGAGGGACAGATTAAAATCCCATTATTCCACCTAAGCATGCACAAATTAACCTTGAATTTGTTGAAGAGTGAGACTGGAGGAAGAGGAGAAGGTGAATCAAGGTAGATGATAGAATGGTTGAAAAAGAAGTGACTGAAACATGACAAAGTCACCAAGGCATATGCTAGCAATCCCTGAACCCTTTGTTAAGCAAATGATGACATGGAAATACTAACCATGCAATCAGGTTATATTTCATCATGGATGTTGACCATTCTTCTGAACCATTCTTGGGCATCTAAAGTTGCGATTCCCTGATTTCCAATCTGGTTAATTTCACAATAGGCTTAGGGAAAACTCTGAACCACCATGTCCCAAGTGGCCAAGTTGGTAAAAAACTTATCCTATAAGACTCAAGGAATTGTTTTGAAACTTCAACATGATAGTGAAAGTGAGGGAATCATCATGGCTCCTGTAAAAGGCTGAGTGGTGTCGTCACTATACAAAACAAGCGTCTCTCGCTTAACCCTACAAGGATGTGGATAGTACTTCTACACGAGAGCTCCATTACAAGGAAGGGTTTTGCTCTCTTTCCTTTTGAACATATCAACTCTCGCATGCTAGAGACATCAACGACAGGTATCTCCCATTTCAAGGTGGGTCTAGCTACTAGGACATGAGGAAGGAACACTAAGACAACCTAAAGGTAAGAAGTGACCAAAGCTCACGCACACATACAAATTCTTGCTGTTTCTATTTTTACAAAATAGATATTCTACAAAAAATGTTAAGGAGATGTGTATATCAAAGAGATGAGGCTCCCATGTTAAGATGGGTTTTTAATGGAAGGACATATGTGATGTGTCCCGTTTCGGATAGGGCTCACCATTCAACACAACATTTATTGCTAATCCTGAAGCAAGCCAGCCAGAGGCAACAAGGCCACACCATGGCTCCCACAATAAGGTGGGTCTTGCTAGACAAAGGCTACAAATGCAACAAGCATAAAGAAACTGCCATTTTTTTGTGGTTGAAAATGGAGTACAAAAACAAATGACATATCACACGATAGAAACTGCATTTGTGGGGACCTCCAACTCAGATTTTCACTTAACAACGAGGAAATCACTGAAAAAATGTAACAAAATTCCCACACAATGGTGGGTCTTGTTGATAGAGAGAGCAACAAATACGTAGATTACAATCAAGATCGTACTATAGAAGTAACAAAAGAAAGTGGCATGTCAAGTGAACCAAGGATATCAAATGTGGCATCAATGAGGGCCAAAATAGATGACATGGACAACAAGATGATGGATGATTCAGTGAGTCCATACATTGATGTGATAGAAGGGAAGTGATGGGTGAGAGAGATAACACAATGATGAAGGTTAGTGAAAGAGGTTGATGATACAGAACAGGAGGATGCACATGGTGAATCTAAAAGGTTGAGGGAGGAGAGGAGATTGATTCTAGTGGAGAAATAGTAACACATTGAAGGCAAAATTGTGCGTGTTTTCAAGCGTCTATGGATGTTGGTGGAGGAGGGGTTGAGGAATGCAAATATGGTGAATTCCAAGAGGAGGGATTGGGATGTGGACCAATATAAGGAAGAGGAGATGGGGAATGAGGTGTGGGCTGAGGTGATAACGGTCCAAAGAGGTGGATGATGATGACGGCAAGACAGTTGAGGAGGGTGTGATGCCAGATGGAAATGTAGGAAGGTGATAAGAGAAAGGAGAGTGAGGCGAAGGCTGTTCAAGGATGGGACATAGGCAAAGTGATGCTGGGATGAAAAAAGTGAGGGAGAGACAAGGCAAGGGTTAAGGGGCGTTGGGTAGTGCAGAAAGGAGGGCACGATGCCAATGTTAAGGGATGGGTGTGGGCTGAGAAATAATTCTGAGGATTGTTGGTGAGAGAAGTAAAGAAGGACGTGGAGGTTGGGTTTGAGCGGTGTCCAGGGAGGGGGAGAGGGAGAGAGGGGGAGGGATGGAAAAAAAAAGGAGAGAGTTGAAGGCGGAGGGGGCCAAAAGGGAGAAGGGTGGAAATGGATATTTAGGGGAGTGGGAGATTGATTAGGGAGAAGTCCTAGGAGTGACAGTGGGTGAAGGGAGGATGGTATAGGGTGAGGGGGCTGGGGAGAGGGGGAACATGGAATGGAAAGCAAAGGAGATGAGGATCGTATGAAAGTAAGGGAATGGAGGAGGACAAAAAGGAAGCGGTAGTGGAGAGAGCAAAGGAATGGGGAATGAAACGAGAGTACCCAAATTAAATTGTTGAGGACTTGAATGACACTAAGCAATGGTTGAGGGTAGGAAGACATGTGATGTATAACCAAGCTTGAAATATAAGTTTTAAACAATGGGAGAGTGCAAGGAAACACAGAAACAAGGGAGACATAATGTAGAGCATGAGTGACCCATGGATGAGGAGGACAAGGATAGAATTGCCAAGTATGGATGGCTGAAGCACGGTAGAAGAGCACAAGAGGGGGGGAAAGAACAAAGGCTAAACAATGCAGAAAAAGGGCATACACAAGGAGAGGCAAGAGGAAGAAGGGTGTTGGTGAATCCACGAGGAGGGAAAAGAAAGGAGTGAGAAGAGCGAAGGAGGGAAGTAGGATAGGGGAAGAAGGAATGGAGGGAAAACGAGAGGTGTTGGAAATGCCATGGCAAGGGAGAGAGAGGAAGGATAATGGAGAAGGAGGGGGGTGGGAGAGAGAGATCAACGGATAGAGAAAAAAGAGAGAAACAAGGAGATAGAGATAGAGAGAGATACATAGAGAGAGAGATAGAGAGAGAGAGAGAGATAAAGAGAGAGAGAGAGAGATATTGTGTGTGAGAGAGAGAACGAGAGATATACAGAGAGAGAGAGAGAGAGAGAGTGATAAAGAGAGAGATAGTGTGAGAAAGACAGAAAGAGAGAGAGGAAACGAGAGAGGAAGAGAGAGAGAGAGAGCGAGAGAGAGAGAGGGAGAGAGAGAGAGAGAGAGCAAGATGGGGATACAAAAATATAGATAGGGGAGGGTGATAGGGAGAAACGTATGTGGATACAAGGTATAGAAAGGGGAACAAAAATAGATACAAAGAGATAAATAGTGGATGAGGTTAGAGAGATCAAGGGAAACATGATTCTTAGAGCCAGAGGGATGATACGAGTTACAGTGAGATAAAGATAGTGCGAGCAAGAGAGATAATGAGAGGGAGGGGATTTGGAGGGAAGGAGGAGGGAGGGAATGGTGTAGACTGGAGTGCAATCAAGTGAGGGGGGAAGGGTCGGGAGAGAGAGGGAGATAGAGATTGAAAGATAGAGAGAGAGGGAGATAAATAGAGTGAGAGAGATAGAGAGAGGAGTGGGTGGAAAGAGGAGACAAGTGGTTGGGAAGGAAGAGGGTGGGGAATGGTAGGGATCAAGGAAAGGAGGGGTTAAGAGGATGGAGGGAGGGGTCTAGTTTGGAGGAATGGGAGAAGAGGGAGGGGAAGAGAGAGAGGGAGAAATAGGTGGAGGAAGATAGAGAGAGGAAAAGAGAGGAGGGCAAGGGTGGAGTTGTGGAGGGGAAGGGGTGGTTGGGGCAATGGGGAAGGAGATTCAGGGATGGATATAGGAGAGGGGGTGGAGAGCAAGGGGGAGGGAAATACAGAGGGAAGGTGGTATGAAAGGGGGGCAGAAGGTGGAGGGGTTTTGATGAAGGAGGAAAAAATGTGGGCCTAAGGAGGGGGGAGCCGAGCATGTAGGGGGTTGAGGGAGAAGGTAAGGAGATGTTCGAACAGAAGGATGGGAGAGCCGAGAGAAGATGGGGGTACCTGAGACAAGAAAGAGAGGTAGAGGGGGAAGGAAAGGCGAGAGAAGGGGGAAGGGCAGGCAGAGGGAGGGGTGAGAGGGGGCGAGTGTGAGGAATGAAAGAGGAAGAGGGTAAGAGATAGAGGGAAAGAGAGAGAGAGAGAGAGAGCAATGAAACTGGAAGGTGGGGAGGAAGGAGGGAGGGCAGAAGAAAGGGGTGGATGGAGGGATGAGCGAGGAAGAAGGAGGGACAAAGGTACATATGGACAACAAATGGAGGGAGGCTGGGATAGGCAAGCAGAGGGAAGGAAGGAGGGACACAGGGATGGAGAGGTGGAGGGACGGATGGAGAGGAGGGAGGGACCAAGAGAGGGAGAATTGGGTTGAGAGGAGGGAGAGGGACAAACGAGTAGGCAGGCGGATGGGATGGTGGACAAAAGGAGGGAGGGAATAGGGGATTGGTGGACAACCTAGAATGCAGATGGGGGGTGAAAAGGCATAAGGAGGATGGAGGAGGATGTGTATGGAGGGGGCCCGAGTCAAAAGGGGGAGGGAGAGGCCAAGAGCGGGGGATTAAGGGGAGAAGGTGTGAAAACGAACAAATAACAAGAATGAGAGGGGATTAGGAGGGAGAGAAGGGGGGAAAGGGAGTGAGGGAGAGAGCAAGGTGGAAGGGATCAAGNGGACAAAAGGAGGGAGGGAATAGGGGATTGGTGGACAACCTAGAATGCAGATGGGGGGTGAAAAGGCATAAGGAGGATGGAGGAGGATGTGTATGGAGGGGGCCCGAGTCAAAAGGGGGAGGGAGAGGCCAAGAGCGGGGGATTAAGGGGAGAAGGTGTGAAAACGAACAAATAACAAGAATGAGAGGGGATTAGGAGGGAGAGAAGGGGGGAAAGGGAGTGAGGGAGAGAGCAAGGTGGAAGGGATCAAGGGAAAGAGGGAGGGGGGAGGAAGAGAGTTAGGAATAAGAGGAAGAAGGGGAGGTTGCAAAAGAGCAGGGAGGGGGTTTAGGATGGGGGTGATGGAGAAAGGGAAGGGAAAGGTAGGAGAGAGGGAGTGTGGAAGTGGTGGGCAATGGCATGGGAAAGGGACGGGGGGTAGGAGTGTGGAAGGCGAGGGTGAAGGAGATAGAGGGAGGGGGGAGTAGAGAGAGAGGAGAGGAAGGGTTGGTGGATGTGAGGAAGGGAGGTAAGGAGCAAGGAAAGGAGAGGGAGGGAGGAACAGATGGACATACGAACAAACATGAGGGAAGGATGGATAGATGGAGGGGTGATTGAGAGAGGAGAAAGCATGGAAGGGCGTGCAAAGGGAAGGAGAAGGGAAGAGTGGATGGACAGGTGGGTTGATAGACGGGAGACAAGGAGAGAGATTGAGAGGCATGGGGATGGATGAGAGGAGGGATAGGCAGAAGGGAATGCAGAGGGAGAAATGAGGGGAGGAGGAAGAATTGAGAGGGGGGGCGAGGGCAGGAGTGGAGATGGGGGTGGGGGATCAGATACGGTAAGGGCGGGAGTGGAGAAAAAGGAAGGCGGGAGGAAAGAGGGGGGGATCAGAAAAGGGAGGAAGAATGAAGGCTAGGGGAAAGGAGGGAGGGATAGGGTCAAGGAGGGGAAGGACATGAGGGATGAGTGCAAGGAAGTGAGGGAGGGGTGGAAGGGATGGATGGAAAACAAAGGGAGAGGGCAGACGGGGCAAAGGTGAGAGGGATAAGAGACGGCTCCAATATGTGCTACGGGTAGTGGGGATATGTAACACATGTCAAACAGACAAATAAGGCACATGTTCTAGAGGTGGGAGGGGGGGTGCGGCTAGCATCAAGGCGGGAGCACTAGGTGGGCAGGGGGTTGGCTCAAACATGTACGAAGGGGCCAAGGATGCGACGGTGGGTCACTCTAAAAAAAGAGTCTTGAAGTCTCATGCCACGAGAAGGGATGCAAAGAATGCGCACCTTCAGTGAAGGATGCTTTGAGAGGGAAGGGGGTTAAGGGCGTCATGCATGGACGGATGTAAAAGAAGAGCGAAAGCAAGATAGAATGAGAAGGCTACTTGTTGACTCTAATTAAATATTGAAGAGTGAAGCTAAATGAAGGGGAGAAGGTGAATCAAGGTAGATGATAATAGGGTTGATAACGATATGAATGAAACATGAAAAATCACCACGTGATATGCTCACGATCACTCAACCCTTTGGTAAGCAAGTGATGTCATGGTAATAGAACCATGTAATCAGGGGATGCGTTGTCATCGCTGTTGATCATTCATCTGATTGAATCCTGGTCATCTAGTGTTGCCATTTCTTAATTTCCACTCAAGTAAATGTTATAAATAGCCAAGTGCAAACACCGAACCACCATGTATGGAGTTGCCAATCTGGTAACAAAAACTTCCTAAAAGACTTCACAAAACGTTTAGTGACTTCAATATGATAGCGCAAGTGTTGGGATCATCATGGCGCCCACACAAGGCCTTTTCGATTTCCCACTCTACAAAACTAGGGCCTCTCGCTTCACCCCACAAGGATGTGGACATTATCATTATCATTTATGCATATAGGTATAATAAGATATGGAATCATTGTGTATATGAATGTATTCATTCATGGAAATGTTGAATGATACGTGAATAATTTGTTTAAACTTGATGTTCAACTTATTTAGCAATTTATTTTTGTCTATCTATTTATTTTCCCTGTAAATAAGTGATGATGAGATGTATTTGTTCATGAAATTTAATGATGTAGATGTAGGAACATGGATGTAAATATTTGAATATGATTGCATGTGGGTACCATGAGAAGTACTCACATACCCTACTCCTGCCTAAACTCAAAAAATAATTGATTATTGCCAGTTGTGGAATCGGTCGATGATTTTGTTCAGGCTCTTATGGGAGAAGACAAAAACTGTTTAGTAAACGGTTAATGAAAATTTCCGTTCAGAAAAGCAGTTCAGGAATGATGAGTTTGCTTACGTTTTTTGCTAATCGTGCCAATAATGCGTACTTTATGTGCGCTCGCAATGCTGGTGGTACGGTGAAGTCAGTCGGATGTTGGCTAGAACAGTGTCCATGCAGGAACGTGAACATAAATTATTGAATTAGGGCGGGGGGGCAATTTCCATCCACCCTCCCTGAGCAGCGGCCCAAAACTGAGCAGCCCAATCAGTCCATTAAAAAAACGCAAAACAATTCTTTCTAAAAAAGGTTTCCGAATTTCGGTGGCAATCTAGTATATGCAATAAAATTTTATCTTTTTAAAATTATTTAAGATTTGTTTGAACATTCGAATTATTTTTCCAGTTTGTATTGATATCCTTGAGTGTTACATACTTACATGTTTTCTTTTGGGTTTACTGGTTCAACATTTTCAATATGAATTTGCTTTTGTATATTGTTTTTCCAGCCATGTATTATTGAAAGTTATACATGTTATGTGGAGAACAAGCAATGTTTTGTTTGATAATTGTTTTCCATTTTTCATTGAAGGAAGCAAATGATCTAGATATTTGATGGACGGGTTCTTTGGTTGGCCTACTCCAACTAAATACGTTTTCAAGAACATTTAGAGGACTTCACCTAAACGTTTTCACAGCAAAATGAATTTTGAATAATGTTCTCAGAGTTTCACTTGTTCCTTTTTTCTTTGTGTAAAATGAACGGAATTATCCTTTAGGATAATTTTGAAAGAAAGGAGTGAATGAACTTCTCAAAGGGTCATTAGGATGTGCTTTTCCTCTCAAATCTGGCAAAATGGTGATTGGCGAGCGTTTGGCCTTATTCACCCCAATCTGGTTGATGAGACTCGTCAGGTTGGTTAGAAACGTGAGAATCCGACCAAATCTGTAATCTCGACTGCACCTGGCATCAAGTTTCACCATGGCGCATTCGGCCAAATGTGTGAGGAGAAAATGTCGGGGTGGTTTGGATGTCACCACGTTGCCAGACCAATGACGTGACGTCGTTGACCACGAATGCTTATGTGGTCAACGGCGCTTGGTATTATTTTCTTATCATGGGAGTTTCTTTGTTGACTACCCAAAAAAGTGGAGTTTTTGGTTGAGCCTGCCATTTCATTTGCCGAACATGTTCAAACATCTTAGTTTGGTCGTCGGGCGAGCATTGCCTAAGTCGACTAAAAAACGAAGCCTATGAGCAACTGCGCTCCTGAATATCTTCTGGATTGTCGTCTGGCGAACCAAACGCTCATTCTTGCTCTTTGACCATTGATGTGGTCACACAGGGGCCGTCGTGACATCCAAACCACCTCTGAGATCGGCAAGCGCCGATAATGGACTAAAACATTTCCACTGGTGAAAATCAACTCAATTGAATTGAACCGGGGCAATCCGCATCTGTTTTGGCAGTTGCAGGTGATCCAATTCGGCTTCGATCAATAAACAAAAAGCAATGTCGGGCTTGCTTGGTTTTTACAGCTGACGGGAAGTTCACAGGTTGTCGTGAAGCGATTGATTTGGTGGTGTATCTTTGAATTTGGAGCGAAGAACTCGGGTCATCTGCGGCTCGGAGAGGTAAGAGTTCGGGTCTTACCAATACCATCATTACGAAAGCTTGTCTCCTAAGGAATTATAGATTTGGCCAAATACTCCGGCCATGTACCTCACCCGCAGCGCGTTGCTATCTACCAGCAAGATCTTTGCATTCACTATCATGGCATTGACATCCTGTATTCGCACCTCATACCCGGGATCTCCTCAAAACGTAGACAAAAATACGTTTCCGAAACCCTTTCACGGTTGCGGGACCTGGGAGGTTCCCATTACACAAATGCGAATTTTAGTCTTCCAAACCACTTCGATCATTCAAAATGCTTATATGCAAACTCCAAATAGACCAGATATCTGGAGAACAAACTATGAGTAAATGGTACATAGCCACTTTTACCTAGTCCACTACGGTAATCGCCAAAGTCGTGAATATAAAATTTAATGGATGTTTGGCAAATGATGCGAGTGAGTGTAAGCAAAACGTGGCTAGAAAAAAACACTTGAACAAAATATCCATGAAACAGCGCAGGTTGCACATGCATGATTAGAAACATCATGAGCTATCATTTGGCTCCCTACATGCAAAACCTCAAGCTCACAACAAGCACACAAGAACATAAATCCGACTACAAAAAAAAAAAAAAAAATCGCAAGGTAGAAGCTCCCATTTGCGACTCTTATGGGCGGTACATTTAACCAGCAAAAAAGAAAACCCAGAACAAGGATTTCCATAAAACTTTAAACGGATCACCACATAAAAAATGGAACCTTCCCTCAAGGCTAACATGAAAAAAGTAAGACAAAGGACATAATTGACAATAAAAATGAGAGCCTTAACACAGTTTAAAGGTTTTCGAATGACAAAACGCATATGCAATGGCTACTTATGACAAGTGACGGCTGAGTAACAATCACAAATCAAAAATACATGGGTTTCGGTTGAAAAACAATTAGCATAACATATCCACTTCAAGGATGAGAAATACATACATCATAGCACAATTAAGGAAATGAAACTATGAATACTAATATATATTATATTTTAATTCATTAAAAACATAGTAAACACAAAAGAAATTGACTATATACTGAAACATGGTACAATATGGATACCAAGTGAAACATATGAAATGGATCACTATTAGGATTCATATCGTTTTTTACAAAGGCATCTATATGCATCTCAATCTATGTTTATATGAAACCTTATATGAAAACATCTATATATATGTATCCTTATCTAAAGTGATATGTATCTACATCTATAACTATATATAGATATATCTAAATCTTTATCTACATCTATATCTATATGTATATCTATATCTATGTCTATATCTATATCTATATCTATATCTATATCTATATCTATATCTATATCTATATCTATATCTATATCTATATCTATATCTATATATATATCTATATCTATATCTATATCTATATCTATATCTAT
>SZWC01016839.1:0-52772 GCA_023375785.1 Penium margaritaceum
CCCCGTCTCTTTCCCCCCACCGACCCCTCTTCCTTGTAGACCTGCTCAGAATGTTTTGCATTGGCAGAGACATGTGTGTTATGCCTCTTGCAAGTATTTTACCTTTTCCTTGTTCGCATCAACTTGTCTCTGCACAAAACAAAAGAGCTCTACTCGGAAACCAGGGTTGGGGGAAGCTATGCATGGAATGCATGTTGTGAGAGAAGAGAAGTTACCAAGCAGCTTCCTAGTTGGACTGTGTGATGTGGCGGGTGAACGCAAGGAGGCACGAAGCAGGCCATGGATGCGGTAAAATTTTGCCTTCAAACATGACCACACCAAGACAAGAGTTTGAGTGGAGGAGTGAGAGTCTATGCAATCGATGAGTAGTGTTCACACCAAGCAGCTTGCTCGGGTGAGCACATGCTGCTACCCGGGGGTCAAGTCTGACCACCCGGTCTTAAGTCGAGGGCGGCTTCTCACCGACACTCAGTCCAAGACCGGCATGGTGGCCCCCTCAGGATCAGCACCCGGATAATATGCAAGTGTCCCAACACACTCAGAGGCAAACAAGCATGATGCAAGACACGTCAATGAAGAATGTATGAGCCCTGACATCTACCGTAACAATGAGAAAGAGTCAATCAATGGCCGTGCACAAGCTAGAGGGCACTCCTAGGTAGATCAGCAGCTTAATGGCGCCAGAGGCATGAGTCATGGTCCGCTTGAGTGATGTCTCCCAAAGTGAGGCCATTGTCATTTAATCCGTACACGTGTGTGCCATGGAGAGGGAGACAAGAGGGCATAGAAATGTGAGTGGCCAACGAACTTGCAAACAACTCCAATGGATGGTTCCAGGGACTTCAACAGTGACTGACCAGACAGGGTCATAGGTGTGGATGCTCTGGGGACGGCGGTAAGGAGTGGTCCAAAGTGCTCCCCCAAGCTGCTAACATACGCAGCCTGGTGTATGTGTACGGTGTGACATGTGTGATCACAATCTATTTCCATACCCAAAAAGACGCGGGCTAGACCAAGATCTTTCATCTTGTATGCTGATTGAAGCACAGACTTTGTAGCTGCGACAGACGTAGCGTCAGAAGATGCAATGAGGAGATCATCCACATGGACAAGGATGGCAACAAGTGGCTTGGTAGGAGCACAGAGAAACAGAGCAGGGTCCACTTTGCTTCTTCGGAAGCATCCCTTCTCCAGGGTCGCTGTGATTTCTTGATTCTAGCAGCGTGGGGATTGCTTTAGGCCATAGAGGGCCTTGCACAGGCGCCACACTCGGTTTGTTCCCTTAGAGAAACCAGACGGTTGTACCATGTAGATTTCCTCGTCCATTCTGCCATGTAAAAAAGGCATTGTTGACGTCCATCTGCTTCAGTTCCCATTTATGCTGTGCAACCAAGCTGAGAAATGCCCTGTCGGTTGTGTATGGTCCGACAGGCGCGAAGGTCTCGTCAAAATCAATCCCAGGGATTTGAGAGAACCCTTTTGTAGTAAGGCGTGCTTTGTACCGTTCAACGGTGTTGTCAGGGTTTAGCTTGCGATGGTATACCCATTTGACTGCGATAACTTTGTGGCCCGGTGGTAGATCCACAAGCTCATACACGTCATGCTCAGACAGCGCGTCAAGTTCGGCTTTCATGTTTGCTCCCACAAGGGGGAATCAGTGGCCGTACGAGCCGCCTGCATTGTTAAAGGTTCAGACGGAAGAGGAGAGAGGCCAGCAGCAGCAAAGCATGAGGTAACATATCTTGCTACAGACAAAGAGAGAGCTAAGTGTAAGTCCTGTTCGATGAGAGAGTAGCCAAGTGTAGTGCTGGGATGCACCACAGAGACAACCGTTGACAAGGCGGAGGTTGCAAGTCCAAGAGCGCGAAGGCCAGGGTCATCAGAGACCACAGGATGGGAGTGAGACGGAAGTGCCTTGAGGCGGCCACCACGCGTATAGGGGGAGACTGGAGGAACAGCTGGGACACGCGTGGACGGCGGGGGCGACAGGGGAGCACGTGTGCACAGAGGAAGAGGGGGAAGGCGTAGCAGAGGTGGCAGAGGGCTCAGAGAGGACAGGAGGCGTAGAGAGGGCGATAGGCTCAGAGGCAGAGGACGAATCAGAGTGAGCAGAGGGCTTAGGAGAGCCGGAAGGTAGAGGCTCAGAGGAGGTAGGGGACTGCAAGAGTGAAGGGGAGGCTGAGGGTGTAGGCTTTGAGGCAGAGGGCCATGTGGGCTCAGAGGAGACAGAGGCCCCCGGAGGCTCAGAGTATGCCGATGGACGCACAGAGGGTACGACAGAGGTTCCAAAGGGAACAATGCCACCTCCACCCCGAGAAGGCGGAGAGAGGGACCCACCAAGAGGAGGAGCATCTCGCTCAAATAAGTGCTCAAAGAAGAGCGCATCACGGGATTCAATGACACGAAAGTGAGAGGGATCCTAAAAATACCAAGCTTTGGAGAACGGGGAGACACCGAGAAAGACACATAAGCGACCACGTGGAGACAACTTACCATCCCGTTGGTCCCGTTGGAAGCCACGCAGAGGCAAGGCACCCCCACACACGAGCAAGGCAGAAGTCAGCACGTCGGCCTGTCCAGCGCTCGAAGGGTGTGACGGTGTGAGGGAGGGGGCATGGGGGAACCTCTTCCAGACCCACGTCATGCATGACATGGCCTCAAAAGCAAACAAGGGAGACTGACCAGAGGCGGAGAGAAGGGAGGGCACACCATCAGCAAGGGTGTGATTTCAGCGTTTGCACACGTTGTTCTGTCGTGGGGTGTAGGAGGTAGAGGACTCAAACGAACTCCACGCGACTCGAGGAAGCGAGAAGTGGGACCAAAGAATTCACACCCTCTGTCGCTGCGAAAGACATGCAATGGTCGGAGACATGCACGTTCAGCTTGAGGTAGCCAAGACTCAAGGATGTAAGTGATGTCGCTCTTGTGACGAAGAGAAAAGACCTAGCGGTAGTGATAGAAGTCATCAGTTAAGCACACCACATAACGACCGAGGCCACCAAGGGACCCATGACATCAGCATGCACGAGGTTAGCGGACGGGAGGTAGTGGAATCAGAAGTGGAGAAGGGAGGGCGGTGCATTTTGCCACTAGCACCGTCAAGGCAGGCAAAGGAGCATGGAGGCGCAAAAGTGGCAGGATCAAGGCCGCTGGCAGGCCGAAGGCGGAGGGGACGCTGGATGGCGGTAGTGTTAATGTGACAGAGGTGACGATGCAGAAGATCAGCATGGGCAGCAGAAAAGGAGGGTGCGATGTGGACAAGGACAGATGTAGGGGAAGACGATGGCAACGTGAGGTGGACACAAAACAGATGATCACAACGCACTCCACGAAGAACAACGTGGCCGAAGGAGCGCAGAGCAATAGAGGCAAGGTCGCGGCTGGAAGAGAAGTCAATGCCCTGGTCGTCACGGGTGGTAACAAAGAGCAGACTGACCTCAAGGTTAGGCACGTAGAGCACATCGGGGAGGTAAACAATGCCACCCGGACCAACAAAAAAAACTACACCAACTCCTTGCACATGGAGAAGTTGGCCGGAGCCAGTGCGAATAGAACGAACAGACCCAACAGGCTCAAGGGACACAAAGGAGGAACGACAGGAGGTCATGTGATGTGTGGCCCCGGAGTCAATGATCCCGAGGCTAGGAGATGCACGAGTAGAGGGTAGAACAACGCAGACAACAACAGTACCATGAGAGGAAAGGGAAGAGGTACCACTGAGACGAGTGGGGAAAGCATGAGACAACCATTCTTCAATCTAGGAACGGTCATCAAGAAAAGCCCCCTAGACACCCCCGGATGCAGCACCACGAAGGGTGATGTCAAACTCATAGACAGATACACGAGACTGGCCACTCATACTCTCACCTCCCTGAGAACAAAGGTGATGGAGTTCTGTCAGGCGACACTCAATGGTGTGCTCCTCGTTACAGCGATCAGAGGAGCGGTCGGAGGAGTGATCGGAGGAGCGGTCGAAGAAGTGACCATCCTAACGGGCCCAAGGAGGCACGGAGTCGTGGGAAGATGGAGGACCATAGTACGGAGGCCCGGGTGGAGGCGATATCTAGTCCCAAGGACTGGCTGGGGGCGGTGACGGCTGGAGAGGAGCAAGAGTGGTGGCAAGCGCAGGGGCTGAGGAGGATGCGATAGTTACTGCTGCTGTGGCCAAAGAGGAGATCACACCTATACGTGCCCAATGGACACGCATGGAGGATGCCAGAAAATCGTTATCGCGAGGAGCTGGGGACGTGGGTACAGAGTGACCAGTAGAGCCGCAGTTCCAAAAGGTGACGTCAGTGGTGGGTGTGGACCCGGAGGGGGTCTTGCCACCACGGACACCCCCACGAACTTTACCACCATGGCCAACCCCACGACCAGCCCCACCGCCGCCTCCTCGAGAGGCAACTTGAGAGAAGTGAGCTGCGGTAGGAGAAGAGTGGGACAGAGAAGAGGAGGCGACTGCAGGGGAGGAGGATGAGGAGGTTGTGACTGCAGCGAGTACTGCACAATCCATGCGCTTGATATGCAAGCTATTCCACCAATCGGTGAGACAAGAGGTAGTGAAGTCATAGAGAGGTCTGATCCCTGGCGGAGAGTTCTAAAGGACTGGAGCAGCAACAAGATGCTCAAGTTCTGCTTAGGAGACATGAAGATAGAGATTAGAGAGCTCAGGAATGAGACCAGCCACGATGGACAGGCAGGCGGAAAGGGGACCTGGAGCTCCTTTACCCAGGTCGCGTAGCAAGCGTAGGCTACGTGCCCCATACTCATTTGTAGTCTCATCCGTCTGCATTTGTAGTGTGTTGAATTGCACCGTCAGAACTCTCTAGGCGGCATGCCCAGTGACAATCTTCCGGTGACCAATGAGGGTGTAGGCACCGACAGGGTGAGCGGAGGCAAAGATGACCGGACGCAGAGATGACTTCATCCGACACGTACCCATTGGCCGCGGCGTTTGACGCGCAAGGCGAAGTAACGGTAGCCGCAGCGTTGAAAAAGTTGCTCGCCGACATGCAGGCCAAGATGGATTTGTTGGAGAAGCAAAACTCATACCTCAATCAAGAGCTCGCGAAGCGTCCAGTGCCAACACCAGTGGCAATTGCCATAGCAAACATACCTGCGGTGGGCGTCCCGATCCCGTCCAAGCCGGAGCGATTCGGCCCATTGAAGAAGGATGGGCCTGCTCCGCACGCTTGGATACTCGGAATGGAATTGTACTTCACCACCATCGGCGTGGATGCCTCAAGGTACGAGGCGCGTCGCGACCATGCCATGACCCTGTTGAGAGGGACATCGTTGGATTGGTGGGCTGATGTGATGTGATCCAGTCCACGCGGCAGTGGAGCAGCAATGATCGCCAGCATTGGGACCGCGACCAAAATCTCAACCCCATCGGCTCCAACCTGCAGCAGTGGCGACCCTACCCTGAAATGGCCGACCTCGTGGAAGGAGTTCACGCACTCGTTCATCAAGCACTTCACTGTGGGTGACGTTAGGAACAACCCACATGCCTATTTGCATTAGCTTTGCCAAACTGGCAACATCGCCGATTACACCTGCAGGTTTTGTGAGATTGTCACCAACTATGGCTTGGACTCGCACGAATTGTTCTTCAACGGCCTCAAGAATGATGCCCGCGCTGTGAAGGTGATGCACAGCCTCAACGACGACCTGTCGGCAATGATCGCAGCAGCTGAACGGTACAACTCGTGCGTGTAACAGACTCATGCCAACAGCCACAACTCTTTTGGTGGTGGTTACGGCAAGCGGGCTGAGAGCGACGACATGCCCATGGAGATCGGAGCGTTACAACAGCGCAAGTGCTATAACTGTGGCAAGCCTGGCCACATTGCGCGTGATTGTCAGAGTCCAAAGAAGGGTGATGGCAAGGGTTAGAGCCAAGGGAAGGGGAAGCAAGCCACGAAGGAAGCCAAGAAAGCAACAAAGGAGTCGGAAAACGAGGAGAGCCGGGAGTAGATGGCGTTACTCCTGGCTCCTCTCAGCCCCAACTGTCAGTTGACCGTCCACTCGAATGCCTTGCGGCAGTTAAGAGGGTTTCCGAGGTCAAGGCATGGGACTTGGGATATGAAGAGGAGCAGCCCGCACTTCTCTTGGAGGCGCGAGTAAAAGACGTCAAGGGGAAGGTGGGGAGTCTACTGGATTGTGGCGCAAGCCACAGTTTTGTGAGCATGGAGTGTGCTCGAAAGTGGGGCCTTGTGCTCACGAGTAAGAAGCGGACCGCTAACCAAGTGGACGGCATGATTGAAGTGGGGTACCTGGCACGTCCCCTTTCCATTCGCGTGGGGAAGCTTCGCATAACGACCGTATACCGGGTGTGCACGATGAACGATTACAATGTGATCCTCGGTCGTGAATTCCTCCACAAGTACAACCACGCCATCAATTGGGAGGTGCGCACCATCTCAGTCAAGCTCGGAGCCAAGGAGTATCCCTTGTCTACGTGGTCTGAGGAAGAGGCCGCAAAGGAGAGACTTGCGAGGAGGAAGCGTCGCAGTAGTCTGTGCCTCGGAAGGAGGAATCGGCGTCCATGATGTTGAACTTGGTGTAGCTCAAGCGCGCGATTCCAAAAAGGGAGCAGTTTTTTTGGCATTCGTGCGAGACGTGGAAGACGATTTCGACGAACCAGAGGATGTGGCGCCTACTGTGGCGCAAGGGGCAACTCGTGAGCAGCCGGGGGTCCAAGGCAAGTTTGTCACGGTGCCCGAGGGACTTCGGAAGGTGTGTATGGAGTTTGAGGACGTATTCCTCGACACCCTCCTGGCGGGTCTGCCACCAAAGCGGGACGTGGACCATCGCATTGACCTCAAACCTGGAGCGCGCCCGCCTGTTTGTGTAACATACCGCATGAGCGACGCGCAATTCCAGGAGCTAAAGAAGCAGCTAATCGATATGACAGAGTAGGGCTTCATCCGCCCATCCTCGTCTCCTTATGCTGCACCTGTCTTGTTTATGCAGAAAAAAACGGGAGAGATGTGCATGTGGGTGGAATACCAGGCGTTGAACGAGTTGACCATCACGAACCGGTACCCGCTTCCATGAGCCGAGGAGCTCTTCAATCAGCTATGTGCGGCTCGCTTCTTCACAAAGATCGACCTCCGATCCGGCTACCACCAGATCCGCATCGCAGCAGATGATGTGGAAAATACGGCCTTCCGCACCCGCTATGGTCACTACGAGTTCCATGTGATACCTTTCGGGTTGACCATTGCGTCGGCCACCTTCATGGCGGCGATGAACAACATCTTCAGGCCGTACTTGGATGACTTCGTGGTGGTGTACCTCGATGATATATTGGTGTATAGCAGGACGGTGGAAAAGCATGAGGAGCATGTGAAGAAGGTCCTTGTGATTTTGAGGAAGGAGAAGTTCTTTGCAAAGATCATCGAGTGTGAGTTCACAGTGGGAAAAGTATAATTCTTTGGACACGTAATTGACAATGGACAGATTGTCATGGACCCGTGCAAAGTGTCAGTCGTGTAAGAGTGGTCGAAGTTTTGTAGTGTGCACGATGTGCAAGTGTTCCTTAGTTTTTATAACTACTATCGCAGGTTTATCCTTGGCTATGCGGGAGTGTCAGCGCCACTCTCCATTCTCACTCACAAACATCGTGAGTGGAGTTGGGGAGTTAGCGAAAAAGAAGCCTTTGAGAATTTCAAAAGGGCTCTGACCTCCGCGCCGACCTTGCACTTGGCCGAAAGTGGCCATTTCAAAGTGAGTTTGAAATGACAACGGATGCATCGGGCCTAGCCAATGGTGGGATCCTTTTACAGGACTTTGGCAACGGGCCGCTGCCGGTCACCTACTATTCACACAAGTTGTACGGGGCGGAGCTGAACTACGCCACCCATGACAAGGAGATACTCACCATGGTCGCAACATTCAAGAACTGGCAGTGTTACCTCAAGGCGCGAACATGCAGAGTCTACACCAACCACCATGCGTTGAAGTACTTCAAGACGCAGCCAAACCTGAGTCGGCGGCAAGCGCGTTGGGTGGAGTACCTCGAGTCGCACTTTGACTACGAGATCGTGTACCGGCCAGGTCGCATTGACCCCGCCGACGCACTCTCACGACGACCGGACCTGATGATGCGGGTAGCGTCTCTCACCATTCATGAGGATGCCTTCCTTGTGAAGCTCTTCACGGAGGAATACGGGGCGCATGGGGAATTTGACGCTCGGAGATTTTTCTTTGAGGCACCGTATTGGCGACGGCGTGGCATGCACCAGGTGGTGGTTCCTACAGTGTCCGCGCTTCGGCAGCTGATTTTGGAGGAGTGCCATGACAATGACCCGAGCGGTCACTTCTCCACCGACAAGACATTGAATACGGTGGCTCGCTTCTTTTGGTGGCCCACCATGTCGTCAGAGGTGGCTGAATTCTGCCGGAGTTGTGACGTGTGCCAACGCCAAAAGACACGGAGGACAAAGACCCCGGGTCTCCTCCAACCCTTGCCCATCCCCGAACAGCTGTGGCAAGACATCTCCATGGATTTCATCACGGGTTTGTCCACGACAGCGGCAGACCACAATGTGGTGTTGGTAGTGGTGAATCGCTTCAGCAAGATGTCGCACTTCATTGTGACGCGTGAAGCGGTGAGCACGGAAGGCACGGCTCGGCTGTTCCCCGAGCATGTGGTGCGTTTTCATGGCGTGCCGCAGTCCATTGTAAGCGACCGTGACCCACGCTTCACGAGCAAGTTCTGACGAGAACTCATGGAGCGGTACGGCAGTCAGGTGCAGCTGTCGACCAGTTTTCATCCCCAAAGTGACAGGCTAACGGAGCAGACGAACCAGACGCTGAAGCAACTCCTCCGTACAATGGGTGATCCGGACGAGACGGCGTGGGACCAGCGGTTGCCGATTGCTGAACTGGCGTACAACTCTGCCACGTCCGCCTCCACCGGCAAGGCGCCATTTGAGGTGATGAATGGGATGGTGCCCACAACGCCCCTCAGTTTGCAAGTCCCATGCAACCTGCCTGCGGTGGAGTCTATTGTACGTGACTTCACGCAGATTTGGACGCCGACGCGGCATGCGTTGGAAAAGGCGCAAGCGCAGCAGAAAGTACAAGCAGACCGCCAACGCGCAGACGCACTGCTTAAGGTTGGTGATCGTGTGCTTCTCAACAACGTGCACGTCAAGCTTCGCGGGATCCGGTCGGACAAGTTGAAACCCTGGTGGCTTGGTCCGTTCGAGGTGCTAGAAATGCGGATACCCGTGGTGGCGCGGTTGGCTCTTCTGCCTTCCATGCCAGTCCATGACGTGCTCCATATCTCCAAGCTCAAGCTCTACCATGATCCGGCCGAGCATTTTCCAGGCCGCAGTTGTGAGCCTCCCCCTCCGGTGGTGATGGAGGGCGAGGAAGAGTTTGAGGTGGAGGCCATCCTTGACCACCGTCGTCGTGGCCGTGGATGGGAGTACCTGGTCAAATGGAAGGGCTATGATGCAGCCCACAACTCATGGGATCCTGCCCACAACTTTAATTTTGGCGGGGTGAATGCCATCCTCCGGGAGTACCAAGAGCGAACCGGGACGGCTCGCTCCTAAAGGGGAGGAGGGGGTAGTGTAAGCAGGACAGTGCCAACGGCACTGATCACGGCTTGAAGCTTCCTTGAATGTAAAATCTGACTGTAGATTTGGAATCTACAGGAAAACCCGTGCGATATTGACACAAGAACGGGGTCGATCCATCAAGAATTGAGGAAGTTACGCCCGGCCAAAGGTTGGACTGGCCGAGGGGAAAACAGGTGACGGGAATTCGTCCCCAAGGACCAAGGCTCGACCCTCGGAAGACCCAACAAGGCCGAAGTGCCACTTGGGGCCCGTTTATTCAATGAATCAAGGATCATTGAAGGCCAAGGGTACTTCGGAATGGCGCCCCGATGTGTTATTGCCAGAAAGGGCGCTTCGGGCGGCCGTCACCGCCGCTAGTGGTGTTGCCAGCTGCAGATTATCGCGGTTCACGGAAACGGCCATATCTCGGCCGTTCCTTCACGGCTTGATGCGATTCTTGGTGCGTTGGAAAGCTGAAAAGATGAGCTACGTGATGCTGAGGCAGCCTTGGGTACATCGGATCACCTAGGATGTGTCATCATGTACATATAGCCTTGTATGTTGACACTTCAATAACAAGTGCAGTTCACTCCCACTGTACAACACGTGTTCCCGTGGTCCCCAAAAATGATCCTACGTTTCCACAGCCCTGGCAAGGTGTGCAACGGCCTCCCCTTGGTTGTCTTTGCCACCGGTTGGTGCCTACACCATCCGGTTGAGGCTAGCACACCGCGTCCGGTTACAGGTGGTATCTCAAAGTCCTTCTGCCTGGTAGGAAGAAGAACCTGAGCAAGTGCAGTTGTAGATGGAGCAGGAGAGGAGCCGGGGACACCACCATTGGGAGGAACAATGGAATCCGTAGATGCAGTGTACTCAACGGGAAGGTCAATAGCGAGGCTTGGGACCATGCGTAGTCGCTCTATTACTAATGCAACTACAGTATTGGCTATTTCACGTTGAGTTTCACGTCCTTGCTGGAGTTCATCCTCTACCTTACGACGAGCTGCTTGGGCCTCACTAAGGGTGGCCTGAAAGGCCTCTATTGTTTCCTCTGGTCCTGGCATGATGTGAAGGGATAGACAGAGTGGAGAGGGAAGTGAGAGAGATAAGTGAATGGAGTGAAGAGGGGAGATAGACGTGAGGGAAGATTACTCACCGAGCTAGTGGCCAAGAAGTAGTGTGAAGAGAGGAGGCACTACAACTGCAGCTGAGGAGAAGAGGATGAACACCCATCCAACAACTGGCACTGTGAGGCAGAGGAAGGACGCGACTGTGGCTCTTGCCACTGCTGCTGATGTGGATGCAATGAGAACGCCCGTAGTAACGTGAGGCATGAGCTCCCAAGGAGCACCAGTTGGAGTTAGGACTGCAGTTGCAGTACACGTGTGGATGGAGCTAACGGTGCTAGCTGTTGGGTCAGCTACAGAGGATGTTGTAGTAGCCACAGAAGCGGCTGCTGCTATAACCTGTGTAGCGATGTTAGCGGCGGCAGTGGCGAGCAATGTGAGGGATGCTACAACATGTGCGTAAGCATTGGTTGCATGACTCATTGTAGTCTGTGTCGGGGCTCTGCAAGCACAGGCCGTAGCTGCAAAGGTTGCAACAACACTGGCGGCTGCGTCAAGAATGGTGCCGGCCAAGCCCATGGAATCTGTGTGGAGTGGAAGGAAGGGGATCACTCCAGGCACCTCACGTGCCGTAGACGGTTCGATTCTACTGTTGTGGAGTAAGATCGACTGCAGAGGCGGGGTTGGACGACTATGTCTCCCGAGGAGGTTGCATGCTTGAGGGACAAGGTGGCGACGGTGGCAAGTCGTCCGCCGTATATACGTGTTGGTCTATCTCCTCATGCTCTAATATTGCTTCACGTTCAGTTGCTTCGGCAATTTCCTCACGCCAGTAAGAGCTCTTGAGCATGTGAAACCACAGTGGGGTATTGTCGTCGGTGTGCGAATCCAGTGTGCCCGGTGTTGGGGCTGCAAGCACAACTGAGAAGTGTGGCTGCTACGAGGTGCCGTGGAGGAGAGAAGCACGGGTATGGCGGTGCTGGGCAGAGAGCTGCTGTGTTGAGATGAGAGGGCCCACACTCAATGGTAGTGTGCAGCGTGAGCGCAGAGCAGCGCAAAGCTGCGGTGCCATGAGGAGGCGTGCATGCACGACAAGAAGGTGGTACAATGGTGTGACGGGTCGTGTGCTAGAGAGAGACAAAATGGCCCAAAGAGAGAGAGAGAGAGAGAGAGAGAGAGAGAGAGAGAGAGAGAGAGAGAGAGAGAGAGAGAGAGAGAGAGAGAGAGAGAGAGAAGCACGACGGGTGAGAAGAGGGCAACGACGTGTGACAGTAGAAGTACGGGTGGTTGCCCAAAGAGATTCTGACAGAAGAGCTCCAGAGGCCGCAGTCGATAGCTGCACCATTTCAGATTGGTGCCAGCCTGCCACAGATGCGGCGGGTGATGGTGACGCTGGGTCAAGAGAGCGTCGGTGGTGGCAAGAATGCCGCGGGCCCGCCGAGGTCACCGATCCTTCGGAGGGCAGATCACAGGTCCAGGAACAACAAGCACTAGGGACGGACTCCTATGGCTCTGATACCAGAAGTTACCCAGAAACTTCCTAGTTAGATTGTGTGTAACATGGCGGGTGAACGTAAGGAGGCACGAGGCAATTTGGGTGATGTTTCCCCAGGTGAGGCCATTGTCATTTAGTTGGTACATGTGTGTGCCATGGAGAGGAAGACAAGAGGGCATAGAGATGTGAGTGGCCAACAAACTTCAACAAGAATTTGGAGACTGAAATTCTCACAGTCTTGTTTACTTCATTAACATCATGAATAATTGGAATGGATGTCAGCATTTTGTAAACACATCAATCACTAGTCAAATGGACATGATGCATCAAATCAAATTACTTTCTCTGCCACATTGCACTCTTGAACTGATGTGGGAAGCCTGCAGTTACCCTTAAGTGAGCTAGTCAGGAGAGCGTGAAGGCAGCAAGGGAGTAGTGACTGCCCCATGAGACATGCACTTTGGAGCTTGCCTTAGACAAAAAATAAAGACAAGAATCCGGGTTGGTTAGCGAGTGGGTAAGATTCAATCAGCATGCACCCGCATTGAGAAACTAGCCAAGCGAGCATGCACCATCACCTGGGAGTCAAACCCGACCTCTCGGTATGAACCAAGGGTGGCTACTCACCCGTGTACGGCCAACGACCGACACGGTGGCACCCTAAGTATCAACATCCGGGAAATATTGCAGCTCCCACAAGACCCACAAGCAAACAACATGAAACAGACCAAGGCAGTCAGAGTATACGAGGCCTAGCCTCTTCCACATCCAAGCAAGATGGTCATGAGGAGAATATTGATATCAACTAATTATTCCAGGGAGCATCCCTAGAGAGATTGGTGGTTGCATGATAAGATTGGTGCCAACAAACACACCGGTCTTGAGTGCTGACTCCCCAGGCACAACCATGACTATTTGATGTCCTCTACAAGTGTGTACGAGCATTTGTGGTGAGACAAGAGGGCATATCAAATGTGAGTGGCCAGGCAACTTGACACAACTTCAACACGTCCCGATGACCCGCAGCCAGTCAACCCACATGCATCAATGAGATGTCACACACAAGAATGCGCCAGTGTGGTGGTGAAGACAGATAGGCAGACACCAAGTGCACATCACCCAGGGTCATGGGGACATGCAAGACCAACAGCGTGGACAACACAATTTTTGTTGAGAGCCTTGGTGAGGAATTCAACCCCCTGTGACCGTGTATCCATCGAAGTGAACCGAACAAGGCCAGTAGCAATGCACTCACGAAGGAAATGATGTTCAACATAAATATGGCTTTTGTGCTTTGATCGTCACAGTGTTGGGTGATTTAGCGAATAGAGACGCATAGTAGCTGTAGTAAGCGACAGAGCCAGACATATTCACACGTACCCACTCCAAGAGCCACATACTCGGCCTCTGTTGTACTTCGGGCTTCACTCCCATGCATGCCACTCTTCCAAGACACAACAGTTCCACCAATCAAGAATATCCTTTTCTACTCCGTGCATCAATGGTATGTGTCCATTCGTTGTCACTGAATCCATCCACAATGATTGACGGATGTGAATAAAAGTACAGCCTTGTAGAGTAATGGAGAGCGCGTAGTGCACCACACGAAGCGCAGCCTCAAGATGGCGCCCCGTGGGACACTGGGAGAACTGGGAGAGGAATTTCATTACAAAGGTAACATAAGCACGAGTGGTGGTGGCAAGATACATGAAAGGTATAATGACCCTCAAGTAGTCAGTCAATTCGACTGTCTCATCCAGTTTTGACACGTCTGGAGACTTCAACAGCGTTTGGCTCGCTGGGGTCATGGGGGTGAAGGTCGAAGGAATCGCTGCAACAAGGGACACCGACGACGCACTCAAGAACAAAACAGGGTCAACAATACTTCTCCAAAATCATCCTTTCTCAAGGGTGGCGGTAATCTCTTGGTTCCAGACGCGTATAGACTGCTTGATCCCATAGAGTGCCTTGCAAAGGTGCCATACCCGGTTGTTTCCGTCTGTGAATGCAGGTGGTTGGACCATGTAAATTTCTTTGTCAGGTCTGCCATAAAGGAAGTCATTGTTGACATCCATTTGTTCCCAATCCTAGTCATGCTGGACGACCATGCTGAGCAGAGCTCTAGAAGTAGTGTGCCGACCAACCAGGGCAAGTGTCTCATCAAAATCGATATCTTGGACCTGAGAGAACCCCTCGGCCATGATTCAGGCCTTGTATCGCTCGATGGTGTTTTCCGGGTTCAGTTTGTGCCAGTGCACCCACTTGGCTGCCACTACTTTCCTCCCTGGAGGTAGATCCACCAACTCTTAGACGCCATGGACAGCGAGAGTGAGAAACTTCCTGGAAGCTGCCTAACTGGACTGCCTACCCACTGTGTGTGACACCAAGCAGGAAACGGCAAGGGTTCAGTCAGACGACGCACACAGGCGTCAAGTGCTTGTTCATAGAAAGCACATGCAAGGAGAGAGACACAAATGAAGCACACACACCTAAAAAGGGGCGACCGGTCTCTGTTCGCTCCTCACACTAGGGTAGTGTTTCGCTATGTCATAGTCAGCCACAACACGCAAACAGTCATAACTCGGTGTCCACATGTCGGAATCAGGTGCCGTCTGAACGGCTAGAATCAGAATCTGAAGCTCTACAGCCCTGCAGCAAGCACAGACAGAGATGTTGTACCCCAGTGCAGGCCGCCGAGCCCCTCACGGGCTCCACTCCTCACGACGCCGCCGAGCGCCAGCAGAGCCGGCCGTCGTCGGCTCCACCTCAGGAGTCTGCACGTGGATGGACATGAGCCNCCATCAACAACACTCCCCCATGACCGAATGGCGAATACAAGTCCATGCACGGGCACACACAGGCAAGGCAAGAGGAGCACGGAGAACACAGGACAGGCACGGACGAACAGAGACCAACAGCACTGTACAAGCTCAGCCCGCATCAGGGGTGAGGCGAAGACCAACTGCACGAACACCCTCGTGAAACTTCCGACGACCAAGTGCCTTAGTCGAGAAATCAGCCTTCTGATCGTTTGTGCTAACCCAGACGATTTCAACCTCACGTCGCTGCACCAAGTCACGGACGAAGTGGTACTCAACGCCGATATGCTTCGTGCGAGCATGGAAGACGCCAGAGTTTTGCGCGATGGCGTCAGCACTCTGGTTGTCACAACGCAGTACAACGGGAGGAACAGTCTGGCGGAGCGCGCGAAGGAGCCGAACAAGCCAGACACTCTCAGCAGCGCCAGCCCCCAATGCCACATACTCTGCCTCAGATGAGCTGCGCGCAATGCAACCTTGCTTCCCGCTGCGCCACGAGACAGCTGTTCCGCCCAACAGAAAGACGTAGCCGGTACGGCTTCGGCCGTCAGGACTCCATGCCCAGTCGCTGTCCGTGTAGCCGTCAAGGACGACGGACGGCTGCCGCCGATAGGTGAGACCAAGGCGAGGAGTGGACACGACGTAGCGCACAACGCGCAGAGCGGCATCCAATGTCAGCTGTCTCGGTGACTGGGAGAACTGTGCGAGGAGGTTGACGGCGAATGCGATGTCGGGGCGCGTCGTGGTGGCCAAGTACATGAGCGAGCCGATGACTCGTAGGTACAGGGTCTGATCGACCGACTGGCTGGGTCGTCAACCTTCAGTGCCTTCTGCCCCTCAGGGGTGATGGGGGTGGAGGCACTACGCACAGTGGTGAGCAGATTGGCAAACCGCTCCCCCACAGCTGATGCGTACCGTGCCTGGTGTACCGTCAGACTGCGCCGAACGCGGTCACGCACAATCTCCATGCCGAGAAAGACAGACGCAGGCCCTATGTCCTTCATCTTGTACGCGGTTTGCAGGACGGCCTTGGCTGTCTGCACGGCCTCCAGGTCCGGAGATGCAATCAGGAGGTCGTCCACGTAAACGAGGATCGCAGTGAGAGGAGCGGGACTCTGCGTCACAAAGAGTGAGGGATCTGCGTCACTCTGGACATGTCCTGCACGCTGCAGTGTGCCAGCAATCTCGTGATTCCAGCACCGCGGCGACTGCTTGAGACCGTACAACGCCTTCCGCAGTCGGCAGACGCGACCTGTGCCATCCTCGAAACCGGGTGGCTGCACCATGTAGATCTCCTCGTCAAGATGCCCATGGAGGAAGGCATTGCTGACGTCCATCTGGTGCAGCTCCCAGTCGTGCTGGGCGGTCATGTCCAGGAGAGCTCGCACCGTGGTCATCCGCCCGACGGGGGCAAACGTGTCCGTGTAGTCGACACCCTCGACCTGTGAGAAGCCCTTTGCCGTCAGGCGGGCTTTGTAGCGGTCAAGGGAGCCATCCTGCTTCAGCTTCTTGCGCAGAACCCATTTGGCCTGCACGGCCTTGCGGCCAGGCGGTAGGTCAACGAGCTCTAGGACACCGTGGTCTGCGAGGGCAGCAAGCTCCTCCTGACACGCAGCCCGCCAGTGGTCAGCATCGGGGCCGGCCAGAGCCTGGCGAAGGGTGCTCGGGTCGAGGCTCGACGAGATCGAGCTCTGTGCAACCAATGTCGAGGCAGAGGGGGAGGGGGTGACACAAGTCGAGGCTGTCGCTACATCCACTGCGCAGGCGTGCTCGTATGCAATCAGAGCACGACCGGTCGGGCAGGCCGGGTGGATCTCCTCGAGACCCTGTGCGCTGAGGCCGAGGGCCATCGTGCCGGGGTCACCGCTGCGAATGCTGCGGGTGGGTAGCGGGCGCAGCCGACCACCCGGTGCACGAGAGTACGTGCTGGCTGGCGACGGAGGGGAGGCAGCCTGTGGCTGCGCAGCAGGTGACGACCCGTCGTCCGGCAGGGCAGTCGAGAGAGGCGCCGGAGATGAAGTCGCCGCCGGCTGAGGGGGCGAGGCAGGCAGTGACTCCGCACGTGAGACAGGCACCGGCGAACTGGGCACACTGGAAGGAGACCCGGTGGGCGAGGGAGCCGGGACCGAGGCCGGTGCGAGGTCCGGTGCCAAGGCAGGCGAGGGGTCCGGAGTCGGGGCAGGCGAGGGAGCAGAGGCTGGGGTCCGAGCGGGACCAACGGCGATGATAGCTGGGTCTGAGAGAGGTCCCGGCACTCGGGGGGCAACAGTCGCGGACTCCTCCCCCACCACACGAGGGCCGGGACAGCCGGACGCATGGGGAAGGGGCAGGGCGAGCATGCGAGTCAGGTCGCTGAAGCAAAGGCTCTCGAAGAAGGACGCATCCCGAGACTCGACAATGCGACGACGGGACGGGTCCCAGAAACGCCAGGCCTTGGAGCAGGGGGCGACCCCCACAAAGGCGCAGAGGCGACCGCGCGCGGAGACCTTGGAGCCCTGCTGCTCCGGGGTGAACCAGGCGCAGGCAAGGGAACTTCAGACGCGTGCAAGGCGCAGGTCCGCACGGTGACCGTACCAAAGCTCGTACGGTGTGGTGTGGCAAGGAAGGAGACCGTGCGGGATGCGGTTCCACACCCATGTCATGTAGGCGAAGCCTTCAAAGGCGAAGGCCTCAGGGAGCCCGCAATCGACGCGTATCGCCCGGACGGCGTCCTCCATCGTGCGGTTCCAGCGCTCCGAGACGCCGTTCTGCTGAGGCATGGCAGGAGCAGAGTAACGGTGGTCGACCCCACGCTCAGTGAACCAGCGGTGAAGGTCGCACATGAACTCTCCCCCACGGTCGGAGCGAAAGACGTCCAGGGTCTGACGCAACTGGCGCTCAACCATGGCCAACCAGCGCTGGACGGTGGGAAAGGTGTCACTCTTCTGACGGAGACTGTAAACCCAGCGCATGCGGGTGAAGTCATCCGTCAGTGTCAGAACGTACCGCCCACGATCATCTTGAAACTCCGTGGGGAGCGGGCCAAGCAGGTCCGAGTGGACCAGCTGAAGAGGCCAAGTGGACTTTGGGATGGAGTCCGGGAAGGGAGAGCAGTGCATCTTGCCCTGCACGCACGCAAGGCAATCGTTCTTGGATGGCGCTACGAAGGAGGCCGCATCAAGGCCAAGCGCGGGGGTGTCACGCACGAGGGACTCCACCGCATCGAGGTGGACGTGACAGAGGTGACGATGGAGAAGGCGATGATAGTCAGGGGACAGAGTGCCGGTGACGAAGACACGCGCAGTTGGGCTGGGTGGTCGGGAAGACGGCGAGGTGTGAGCACCAGTGACATGATACAAGTCATGGCGAAGCGCACTGCGCAAGACAACCTCGCCAGAGGCCTGGACAAAGACGGTGGCGTCGTCGCCGACGTGGGTGACACCCAGCCCCACGCGGGTGAAAGCACGAATGGAGAGGAGGCTGAGTTCTAGATCAGGCACAAACAGAACGTCGGACACGTACACGGGGCCAGACGGACCACTGAACTGGACAACGCCGACACCGCGCACAGGCACCTCCTGGCCAGCAGCTGTGCGAACAGAACGGACAGACCCAACAGGACCAAAAACGACGAACATGTCACGACGACAGGTCATGTGGTGCGTAGCGCCAGAGTCGACAATCCACGAGCCATCAGCAGTCCTGGTGGACGTGGTGATGGAACAGCGAGCAACAGAGCACAAGGACTCAACAGGAACATCACAGGGGCGCTGCGCCTGCTCCACATGCAAGAGACGACGCTGGCAATCATCCAACCACACCAGCTCATCAGGACCATCAAGCCACTCCGACTCCACAGCAGACACAGCCGACCTGTCATCACCACGCAACTCCCCAGACACGGAACAAGCAGTGGACCCAGTCGGCTCAGTCCGCACGTGCGTACCTCCCTGAAGGGTGCGGACGACCTGCTCAAGCTCTGCAAGGCGTCGGGTCGTGTCGTCAGGTGGAGGCGTGGGGGTCGTGGTGGGCGAGGCAGCAGCAACCCGTCCTGCCGAGGACTCTGAGGCGGAGGAGGCACCAGACGAGGAGGTAGAACGAGCCTCAAAAGCCTGGCGAATCCCCCGCGTGACGCGCTGCCAGTCGATGGGACGGCCAGTCAGACGCGTGCAATCGGTGTAGCGATGGGNCAGCAACGACACCGGCCAGGCGCTCCCGGTGAAGACGGGCCGCCTCAACTGCCCCTGTCTGCTCCAGATAAACGCGCTGGGCCCACTGCAGGAGGGTGAGACGACGGGATCGACGCTCAAGTGCGCGATGGCGGTAGATGGTGAACATGGCAGCGTACCGCTCAGCTACGCCCAGCATGATGGTGGTCAGTGCACCGAGCTGAGTGGGGGCCAGCGTCCCCAGACGAGTGTAGAGGTGCATGGCTCGGCGCCAGTACTCAGCTGGGGACTCTGACTCGCTCTGGCGAAGTGAGTTGAAGTCTGCGACACGCTGGGCCCGAGTGGCTGCAGTCTCGCCCTCCAGCAGGGTGAGCGCTAGGTCCCAGGCACCACAGGGGTCAGCGCCTGCACCGCTGAAGTAGTCCCCAACGAAGGGGGCATAGTCCAGCACAGAGTCCTCAGGGACAGCCATAGTCAGGCCATGCACAGCGCGACGGGCCATCGCACACTGGCGGGGATCGTCAGCCTGGTACGGGCTGTGGTAGTATGGCCAGACACCTTCAGCCATCGCCCACAGATCAAAGCGCATGCACCATGCATCAAAACCGACCGCGGGGGTGTACTGTGGCGGCGGGGTGTCAAACTCCTTGGGTGGCTTCTCAGTGGGCAGTGCCACCTGAGAGGCCACCCTCGCGCGTGCCCTGACCCTCCCTACAACTGCTGTGACACGCTGTCTCACCGCCTCTGAAGTGTCCTCTGGGTCCGCAGTCTCACCGGCAGGCACGTCCCGCTCCCCTGAAGCGTCGGCATGCTGTCCGTCACGATCGTCGTCATCGTCAGAGAACTCGCTGGGGGACTCCTCCGAGGAGTCGTCATCCGTTGCCACGCGCTCCATGCCCGGCATGCCTCCGCGTGACTGTCGTCGCGCCCGTGGTGTCCGCCGAATGATGACCTGCTGAGACAGCAGCTCGAGAGCCTGCTGCATGTCGAGCAGGCTGGCACGGACGGTGTCTTGCTCGTCGAGCAGCCTGGCGATTGCGCGCGAGCATGGGCTGGTGCCGCGACTACTGTTCTCTGTGTCCACGACTCCAGTGGCAGCAGCAGAGGAGAGCAGTCTAGCGGCTGCGCGCGAGCGTGGGCTGGGGGCGCGACTGCCGCTCTCTGTGTCCACTGCCCCAGTTGCAGCAGCGGAGGAGGCCGCGTCTGTGTAGGCCTCCCCCGTTCCCGCTGTCTGCGAGGCCTTGGGCGGCATGGCTGTGCGCTGTTGTCACTGCCACCCCTGCTGCAGACGTCGCTGACGTGGCCGGAGGTGTTGCTGCCGCCGACGCCGCTTCTGCCGCTGCCGCTGTTGCTGCCGCTGCTCCGCCGCTACCGCCGCTGCTGCCACCGCCGCCGCCGCTGCCACCGCCGCCGCCGCTGCCGCGGTTCCGCGGCTGCCGCTGCTGCCGCCGCTGCTCCACCGCTGCCGCGGCTGCCGCCGCTGCGCCGCCGCTGCCGCCGCTGTCGCTGCTGCTCCGCCGCTGTTCCGCCGCTGCCGCTGCCGCCGCTGCCGCTGCCGCCGCTGCTCCGCCGCTGCCGCCGCCGTTGCCGCTACTGCTGCCGCCGCTGCCGCACCTCGGCGGCACACCGACGGACGGCCGGCCGGCCGCCGGCCATCGCTCGCTGCCGCCGGCTGCCGTCCGCAGCCGGCCAGCCGCCTGCCGCCGGCCTCCGCGCGCTGGCGGCAGACGGGCGCCGACCGGCCACCGCCGGCCGGCAGCCGCCGCTGCCGCTGCTCGCTGTCCGCTGCCGCTGTCCGCTGCCGCTGTCTGCTGCCGCTGCCCGCTGCAGCTGCTCGCTGCGGCTGCCGCTGCCGCTGCCCGCCGTCGCTGCCCGCAGCCGCAGCTCGCGGCTCGCTGCCGCGCTGATCGCCGGCCGCTGCCGCTGGCTCGCCCGCGGGGTGACGTGGCAGCGTTGGATGCGCCCCTCAGCCACAGCTGCCGTCGCTTGCGCTGACGCTGCCGCTGTCGCTGTCGCTGCCGCTCACGTCACCTCGTGACGTGGTGGGTGGTGGGTCCTTCCTGGACCGATGCTGCGTCCCTGCTGCGCAGCCACGCGAGAGCTGTCTCGCGTGCTCTGATACCATGAGAAACTTCCTGGAAGCTACCTAACTGGACTGCCTACCCACTGTGTGTGACACCAAGCAGGAAACGGCAAGGGTTCAGTCAGACGACGCACACAGGCGTCAAGTGCTTGTTCATAGAAAGCACATGCAAGGAGAGAGACACAAATGAAGCACACACACCTAAATAGGGGCGACCGGTCTCGGTTCGCTCCTAACACTAGGGTAGTGTTTCGCTATGTCATAGTCAGCCACAACACGCAAACAGTCATAACTCGGTGTCCACATGTCGGAATCAGGTGCCGTCTGAACGGCTAGAATCAGAATCTGAAGCTCTACAGCCCTGCAGCAAGCACAGACAGAGATGATGCACCCCAGTGCAGGCCGCCGAGCCCCTCACGGGCTCCACTCCTCACGACGCCGCCGAGCGCCAGCAGAGCCGGCCGTCGTCGGCTCCACCTCAGGAGTCTGCACGTGGATGGACATGAGCCGACAGGTCACAGTGCTCCGTGAGAGCATCCATCAACAACAACAATCAAGATTTGCTTGCATGGATTGCTCCCATAAAGTGGATTATGGAGCATTGTGTGCACCTTGCACTATCAGTGGTTTAGGTGGGAGAGGAGAGAGACCAGCGATAGCAAAGCACGAAGCAACACACCCAGCAATAGAGGCATCAAGAGCCAGGCAAAAATCTTATTCAATAAGAGAGTACTCAAGGGAGGTGCTCGGATGGACCAATGGTGAAGCAACAGGGAAGGCAGTGGTGGTCAGGCCAAGGGCCTGCAGGTCGGGTTCACGAGAGACTATGTTTCAGGACACTCCTCCATGGTCCTCTAAGGGAGCAGCACGACTGGAGCCAGGGGAAGTAGAGGGATGGAAGTGAGGGACTGAGAAGCCAGGGAACAAAGCCGGCCACCACAGACATAAGGAGACACAGGTGGCATCGTGGTGGACGAGGAGGCGGCAGGCGGCACAGTAGAGGACCGTGAGGAACATGGTTCCACACCCACGCCATGTAGGGCATAACATCAAAGGCAAATAGGGGAGACTGACCAGAGGCAGAGAGGAGAGAGCGAACACCATCTGCCAAGGTGCAGTTCGAGAATTCACATACACAATTTTGCTGTGGTGTATAGGGAGCAGACGACTCCATGTAGACACCACGAGACTCAAGAAAACAAGAGGTGGGACCAAAGAACTCCCTCCTACAGTCATGGCAAAAGATGCGCAGGGGGCAAAGATAAGCACGTTCAGCCTAGGGCAGCCAGGATTCAAGGACGTCAATCACTTTACTTTTATGATGCAGGGAAAAAATCCGGCGGTAGTGAGAGAATTCATCAGTCAAGCGGAGGACATAACAGCCTAGGCCACCCAGAAGGTCACAAGGCAATAGACCCGTGACATCAGCATGCACGAGATCAAGGGGATGAGACGTGGTGGATTCTAGCATGGAGAAAGGGGAATGGCGTATTTTTCCATGAGCACTGTCAAGGCAGGTAGAGGAGCATGGAGGTGCAAACATGGCGGAGTCAACGCGAGCGAAAGGTTGAAAACACAAGAAACATGCCATGGCCGCTGTGTGAATATGATAGAGGCAGCGATGCAAGAGATCAATGTGCTCAGGAGACTGTGGGATCAAAGTGGACAAAGCCAGATGCAACAGAAGATGAGGGAAGAGACAGAGGTACACGAAACAGACAATGACAGTGCAGACCATGAAGGACCATATAGGAAGAGGAACAAAGAGACACCGTGCCAATGCCACGGCTAGATGAGAAGTCCATGCCCTGATCGTCAAGGGTGGTGATAGAGAGGAGACTAGCCTCAAGATCCGGCACATACAGATCGCCAACGAGGAACAAGTCTCCCCAAGGCCAACGAAGCGAACACCGCCAACACCTTGGACATGCAAGAGTTGGCCAGACCTGGTGCGCACAAAGTGGACCGAGCCGACAAGGCCGAGTGAGACAAAGGACAAGCGACAGGAAGTCATGTTGTGGGTGGCCCCGGAGTCGATGGTCCAGAAGCCACCGGACACGTGATTGAATGGCAAAAGAAGACACACCGCAATTGTCCCCAAGGGGGGGGGGGGTGGACGGTGGCTGACACAGATGATGGACGAACGTGCTGAACTGCCAATTCTCAATCCAAGGGTTATCATCAGGCAAGGCTTCCTGAACACAATCCAACGACGTTCCACGAGGGGCTACATCGGACTCACAGACCAGGGAACAGGTTTGGCCTCTCACACCCTCACCTCCCTAAAAACAAAGCTGGAGGAGATCCGTGAGATGGTGCTCCAAGGCACGCTCCATGTCCTGAGGATCAGAGTGGTGGTCAGAAGGACGGATGTCAGTAAATTTGCCATCATCACGGGGCTAGACAGGAATATTGTAATGGACGGACGGGGGCCCATAGTAGGTAGGACCAAATCCGGAGGCACCCAGTCCGAAGAACCAGGCTAGGAAGGTGGCTGCTATAGGGGTGCCATGGTGGTGCTGAAGGCGGATGTAGAGGAGGAAGATGGAGGTGGAGCCACTGTGGCGGTGACCGTAGCAACAAGAGATGAGTTGACGTTCATGCGGGCCCAGTGAGCATGCATGGTGGATGCGAGGCGAGCATCATCACGAGGGATTGTGCACTTGGAATCGAGTATCCAAAGGCACCTAGTTCCAGCAGGAAATTGTGCCTGGGACGGAAGGTACGTCAGAGTCTCTACCACCACGGTCGCGTCCCTTACCCCAGTTGCTCCCCTGGCCACGTCCTCCACTGCGTCCAGTGTTGAAAATTTGCCCCTCTGCATGTCCAAATGTGACGCCGGGAGGCGCCGACGAGTCGTCAGAGAGATTAAATTCCTTGTAGTTAGATCTAGCAGCTCGAAGATTGCTCGGATCTTAAAAAGGAGGATTGATTTTGAAATTTGACAAGTCGTTGAATTCAGTGGGAGTTGTTTCACTAGAATTTGACAAGTAACGAGGGGAATATGAGCTTCCAAAGTTAGGGTGTCTGCGGCGGCTCTGGGAGCCTGCCGCGACTTGAATTCGGTGAATAATCGACTGGACCGAGTAACAAATGTCCATCTGGGGATTTTGCCCTGGAAGGCTGCCGAGGCGTCCGATGAATGAGTCACCGGATGTCAGTAGTGCAGTTTCAGTTTCTGAGGGACTTGGCCAAAATCATGACTCAGCGTCCGAAACTCAGTAGTACGTTTTGTTAGTCAGGGGCTTCGTAAAAATTCTGAATGCAGGTCCGCGGACAGGTTTCAAACCCTGACGCATCCCAACATCAAACTCAACCCAAAAGTGGGGAAGGTGCGTCGAAACCGTACAGGGGACTCCTCCATCACGTGCAAAGGGATCTGCATCTTGGGAAGGGCGCTTCACACGTGAAGAAAGGTGCCACGGCGTGTGCGCACCATGAAGGCGTTAGGCGTACCTGTGGTGGATGAGACTTGCACTTTGGTGAGCGTAACTTGAGCTAATCTTGGCCGAATCACACACGGTTTGGTGCATTGGAGAGCTCATGACTAGCCATATAAATGTTCAGATCATGTCCATATATAAAAAACAAAAATAATGATAATAAAACACACACACACACACACACACACACACACACACACACACACACACACACACACAAAATGCCGTTATTCCCTTCGCAAATTGACTGCCTCTAAATTTCTGCTCACATAGCGTGAGCCGACCAGAAAGCTCACGCTCATTCTCAGTCTCGCCCAAAACAAAAGGTGTGAACCACTATAGACAGATAAAGTCACAGTTGGGACTGCACCACATGGATTTCCCGACACCCAGTGCCCTGAGTGGTGTGGCCACAAGCTACTGTGGATGGGGAAGATGTAGAGGAGGAAGAAGTGAAACAAGTTGAAGCAGAGGTGGATGCATGGGTGACGGTGGTAAGCGCGGCATGGTGAAGGCGCTTGTTCTGCAAGTTACTCCACTAGGTGAGCGAGGCAGTGATGACCTCATGAAGCAAGCCGATGCCTTGAGGTGAGTTGGTGTGGATCAGTTCATCAGCAAGACGTTTACGTTTAGACTGAGGAACGTGCAAATATAGGTCGGAGAGTTCGGGAATGAGGCCGGAGACAATGGGCACACTGAGAAAGGGAGATGGGAGCCGCCATTCCAAATCACAGAAAAGACGCAAGTTGTGTGCCCAGTACTCGTCAGCAGACTCATCAACGTGAATGTGCAGGGTGTTAAAATGCATAGTGAGAGCGCTCTGGTCAGCATGACCAGTCACTGTTTGCGACGGTGGATGAGGGCACACGCCCCCACTGGCTCGGCAGGTGTACCACGTGCATCATTAGCATTGTACGTACTGATTTCATCCAGGAGGCCCTCAAGACTGGCGTTGATGAGGGTCCTCACAGAACGTGCTGCCTCAGCTGACTGAGGTACAAAAGGAGGCTTGGTAGGTGAGTAATACTCCTAGAGTATCTCCCCTTGAACCCAGGCACTGAAGCACGTCTCCCAAGAGGAGAAGGTGAACTAGGGAGGAGAACTCTCAAATTCTTTCTGCCGTTGGAGAAGATGTACGCGAGCAAGAGCACCGGCTACAAAGGGTGTGGAGGAGTCTGCTACAGCACCGTTTGGGACGAAGGATTTAACTGTGGATGACCTTCCGCCATCCACGGGAATTCTAGCTGCAACAGCTGTGATTGAGCGAAGATGCTCCATGGCCAGGTTGGCCAGCTGCTTTTGGGTACCCAGCCCATTAGGGAGTTCCTCCTCCATCCGACGACGTGTTGCCTGTGCCTCACTGAGTGCTCCTTGTACTGCTTCAATGGTCTCGTGGGGAGCCGGCATCATGCTATGAGACGGAGAGGTGGGATGATGAGAGTTATGCACGAGTGCAGAGGAGGAGGGTGAAAAACAAGTAAGAAGGGAAGTAGCAGTGCTAACCAAGCTAGCGACGTGGGAGCAAGGAGAAGAGCGGCGGCACCACTGCTGTGGTCGAGGATGCAAGGACAGCGACCTAGGCGAAGGCGATCACGAGGTACAGCAGCCCAGAATTGGTAGCTCTCATCACTGCTACTGATGCGGATGTGATGAGAATACCGGTGGTGGCATGCTGCGTCAGAGTGTGGGACGCGCTTGAAGTAGTGAGGAAGGTTGCAACAATGGCGACGCATATGGTGGTGTCGATAATTCATCTCCTGTAATGGCTATGGCTCCATCTACGACAGAGGCGGCTACCGTCACTTGGGTAGCAACATTGGTGGTAGCTGCTACTAGGAGCTGCCTCTGCCTAGGCCTCTGTTGCTCTGCCCATAGCAGTCTGCGTCAAAGCTCTGCTAGCATGGGCAGTAGTGGAGAAGGTGGCAGCAGCACATGCGGCGACATCGAGAACATCACCCGCAAGACTGAAAAGGCCTGTATGTATTGGGAGATGTAGAAGTTGGCCCGGAACCTCACGCATCACTGAGGTCTCAGCGGCATCAACAGCAGTCGGAACAGTAGCAGGGGCAGAGTCAGGAGGTGGGTTGGTCCCAGCAAGTTGCATATCTGGAGGTGGCGAAGGAACCGAGGGCAAATCGTCGGCTCTGTAGACTTGCCAATCAATATCTCGCTCCCTTGCTTCTTCTCAGAGTTCAGCTTCTGTATGCCAGTGATTTGTATCCAGCATATGGATCCACTTGCAAATGTCGGGGTTGTTTCATGCATGTGGCGGCTCCTACACTGTCAAATCCTCCGCAGGTAGTGTTTCTTCATGTGTTGCCTCCTTGGCAGCTGTATGGGGGGAGTCAAGCTCAGTGTGAGGAGGCCCGTCAAGTGGCAGTGAATCCAGTTTGGAAAATGTGGAGGCTGCCGGGAAGCCGGGAGTAGATGACACGCTGTGCCGCTGTCGATAGGCAGTGTACCAGCTGTGAGCAGAAGCCGGCGCTGAGACGAGAAGTACCGGGTACGGCAGAGATGGGAGGCACTGCAACAGCTACAGGACCCAAGAATGTGGACCATGTGTTCAAATAAGCTGCGATGGCAGCCATGAGTAGATGGTACACATAGCCGCTATTTGTTGGTAATGCGTTAGCTCTGAGCGGGTGCTGACGCTCATACGAGCAGCGTAGGGTGCGACAGAGAGAAGATTAGTTGCAGCAGCTGCAACACCCAAGAATGTGGACCCCGTATTCAGGTCACAGAGAACAGAGGCAGGTTCACATGTCGCGGGACTTGACCAAGGCAGGAGTCCAAAAAAAAGCAGCGGTGACGGAGCAACTGCAATGAGTGCAACTACCACATCACCCGAGTGCTCCATTTGGATTGTGCGGGCAGATCTGCAGCCCACGGGTCTTGACCGAGACAGGAGCCTGCAGGTCAGAGAATGGCCTGAGAGTAGCAGGTGAAAAGAGGTGGTCGGCGTGGCAAGAGATGTCGCTGCGGTGGAGGGAACCACAAGGTGGTAGAATCTGCCGGGCATGTGGGAATGAATGGTGTGGGCCACGGAGGCCCCACAAATGCCCCAAGGAATGAGGAGCGTGAGGGAAAAACCTCATTGCTTTGATGCTTGTACTTACCCTTGAGTGAGCTAGTTAGGAGAGTGTGAAGGAAGTGAGGAAGTGGTAACAGTCCCATGAGACATACATGCCATGGATGTGGAAGTTTGCCTTAGATAAAATAAAAAGACAAGAATTGGAGTGGAGGAGCGAGCATGTAAAAGCTGGTGAGCACATGCCCATGTCAAGCAATTAGCCAAGCGAGCATACACCGCCACCCGGGGTTCGAGCCCGACCTCTCGGTAACCAAGGATGGCTCACCTGTGTACGGCCAACGACCAACATCGTGGCCCCCTAAGGATCAGCACCCGGGAAATATTGCAGCTCCCCCAAGACCCACAAGCAAACAACAGGAGGCAGATCAAGGCAGTCAGTGTACAAGGCCTAGCCTCTTCCACATCCTGGCAAGATGGTCATGGGGAGAACATTGAGATCAAATGGTTATTCCAGGGAGCATCCCTGGAGAGATTGGTGGCTGCCTGGTAAGACTGGTGCCAACAACCACATTGGTCTTGAGTGCTGACTCCCCAGGCGCAACTATGATCATCTACTCTCCTGTACATGTGTGCATAAGTATGTGTGGTGAGACAAGAGGGACACATCAGATGTGAGAGGGCCGGAACTGGACACAACTTCAACAAAGCCTGGTTTGGAAGTGATGTTGCGCTACTTTACGCAAGACTATTTTCAAACTTCTCACATTTTTTTACGTAATCGTGCCCGTTGAGCGCAAACTTTGAGTCTGAGTGAAGGTAGTAGAGCTAAGCAACTCTCAGAGTGAGTTACGTGTCTCACATACATGAATGAGTGTGAGAGAGCATACAAGCTATTAATTGGAGAAAACTAATGCCTACTGATTGAGTGAATGAGTGTGGCACTTTGTGAGAAACTGGGAGGAAGCTTCCTAGCCTTGATGTTATACCGTATCCACAGCAGGAACAGAGTAGCAGCGGCATCAACAGCAAAACTAGCAAGCGGGCGTTTTCATTGCACACACAGCAGCAGCCGCCGTCGTACCCGTAACAGCAACAGAGCAACAGCAGCAGAAACATCCACAGTAATAGCAGTAGCAACAGCAGCTTCTACATCAATCACAGTTAAAGTTACAATAGAGAAACACCAGTGCTATCAGTAGCAGTAGCAACAACAGCAAGCATAGCATGATTGTTGCACATGCAGAAGCAACATCAAACTCATTGTAGAAGTAGTAGCGGGTCGGTTGCAAAAACAGTAGCAGCAGCTAAGGCAGCGGCGGATGGTAGGAAGCTCCTTTGTAGCTTCTTGCACCTTGTGTTCCGTCGGTCGACGAGCTCGTCGACCAAGGAGCTTGTCCATCAACGAGCCCATCGATCAACGAGCTCATCAAGCAAAGAGCTCATCAATTGAAGAACTTGCCCACGGGACTCGAGCTTGCTCGCCCAACCTAAAAATAAGCGAGGGTGAGCTTAGCCACACTTGGCACCTCAACAAGCGTCCTAGGTGAACCCGAGTGCACATTCGGCCAACATCAGGTCTTCCTTTGTATCACAGTTTTACATATTGTTCTTCTTTAACCTTTCACCTTTGTCCTCGTCATTTCCCACAATTGGTAGAGACCTGGGTATTTTGGAACGTCCCATTGCCCCAGGAGACAGTGCATCATTTTTTCACCCCATCCTCTTTAGTCAAGATCCTCACATGTGGGAGTCTGACCCCGTGCGGTGGGAAACCATCAATTTCATGTCCTTGATTATTCCACCGCCCGGTTGGGCTTCTGTGTCATCCCCTTTTGATAGTGACAGTACCCCATCCTGGGTGGTGCTAGCTTCTGCCGGCATACTACCCTACCACGGATGATCCCCCTTCTTCATCCTACACCCATCCATCATGGATCTAGCCGGCAACTCTATCTTCCTCTACGCTGCCTGCTCAGTCCTTTCATGAGTTGCCACATGGTCCAGACGTATCTGCTCCAGCATCCATCATCATTTCCCATCCTCGGCCACCAGTTTCCCCCTCCGGTCTGAGCTTGGCTATTGAGTCCGGGGATCACTATTGTTCATCGGATGGATCAGCATTGTTCGGGGTGCCCCATATGGTCGGGAAGTGTCGTCGTTGGATTAGATTGAGTATTGGCACTTGTTCACCCTGCTGCATCTCCTTGTTGTGACTTCTAGAATGTTGAGCGCTCTCCTGGACATGTTTTTAGTGTCGTGTAGTGTCATTTGACTGCCACGTCTCGTGTTTCAAGTCGCTTCTAGATCATCGACTCTGGAGTAACTCATAAAATGATGTTGTCTCATGCTTCATTTGTCACGTTGGGGCCTGTTGGTGACTTATGCTTTGTTCGCACTAGCTCTGGCCAGATGTTGCCAGTTCAGGACATATGTGTTGTGTGTTTCATTTGTCCATCAAGTGATGCCTTTGTCCCTTTTGTACCTACTCTTGAGGTCAGCCTGCTATCTATCACTTCCTTGGATGCTCAAGACATGGACTTTGTTTCCTCTCGTGGAGTCAACACTTTGTCCCTACAATCGTGTGGCCATCCTTTTTTTTGTGGTCTGCATTGTGACAAGTTGTGTCATGTGTCCTTGTTTGCACCGTCCCTCGTTGCCATTGCCGCAACGCATGTGCATTTTGCTCCCTCCCTTTCCCCTGCACACACTCATTTGCTCCATGGCCACCTGTGTCACGTGCATACAACAGCCATCCATAGCCTCCCACGCCATCAACCTGCCATTTATCTTGACCGTAGCACATTCCATGCATCCTACATTGCTGATTGCCTTGATTATACACAAGGGAGTCTTCATCATTGTAGCAGGAGGGCCGGTTCGGCCCTCCCACCTCGCGATAGCGAGGGGGTGGCCGCGAGCCACCACTCGCTATTGCGAGGGTTGGCCGGTGGCCAGCCACCCGCTGGCTACCGGCCGGCCTGCGGCCGGCCGGCTGGGTGGCCGGCGGCCGGTCAAGTGACCGGACAGCCACCCGCCGGCGAGCCAGCAGCCGCCGATCGAGCTGGTGGCTCGATCGGCGGCCAAGAGGCCGTGACTCCTCGAGGGCCGAGGCCTGTGGCCTCGTGCCCTCGCCCTCGCTCGCCCTCCTCGCTCGCAAGAACAAGCGAGCACGAGGGATAGAGCGAGAGCGAGGAGCGAGGAGCCCACGAGAAACGTCGGCGTGAAATCGCCGATCGAAACTCGCATGCGACGATTTTGCGCCAACGCATCAAAACAGAAACTCAAGTTCATTTATGACGAACTGCAAGTTTCTAAACCGGAAAACTATCCCCTCGTTGTGGACCCAGAATGAGGGGATTAGGTAAAAATGGAAATGGGCCTCCGGAGACTCGAAATATTTGTGTCTCCCTGCTCTGGGTCGTTGATGACGATTGCCCCTCAGTCCTGCGAAGGGGGTAAACCCCTGACACGGACTGAGAACGCCATTCTGTGAACTCTGACGACGACTTCAGATCAGGAGCTGGAGGTTCCGGTCCATTACAGTGGTTCTCAGAGCAAGACAACCCTCGCGACCAAGGGAACGACGGAAACGGCGGCTACGTCCTATATAAAACGCCGCCGGCAACTGCAAGCAGCAGCAGAAACGCCAGAAGGGACTACAGCATCTACACTTCACGGCTTGAAGCGCCCTAAGGTATGTTAGAGAGCTTGAAAAGAGCTCTACTTGGTGGAGACTCTTTCTTCCAGTCCCTACTCACCTCTAGTGGGCTAGGAGGATTTTTGTGGGACAGGATGGGGAGTTCCCACCCTCCAAAACTACCAAATATTCCCCAATTACAAGGCTCTTTCCTCCCTCCCTCATCCAAAAATTGGGAAAGCGCCCTTTCCCAAGCTTAGGGACTCTCACGACCTAAGAGCACCCTAAAAGAAGGAGGGTGTCACCTTGAAGGTTTTTTACGGCACTCCAACGCCACCAGCTCAAAGAAGACGCCGTCCAAGAATGCGAGAGGCGTCAATGAGTATGAAGAGAAGGACAAGGAAGACAAGAAGAGAAGAGGAAGACAAGGAGATAGAAGAAATAGTGAAAGACTTGCTAGGAATTTTTAGAATTCCTCTTTACACTCTTTGCTCTTGTTTTGTGAGCGACACTCACATCCCTTGTCATTTCCTTGTCTTGTAATTTTCTGTTTTCCTAGGTACTAGCCCTTACCAATCGCCGTGAGTCACGGCTTAGGAAGTCTAGATCCAAAAACCACAACCTTGTGCCGACGTGGCGGCCTAGAAAAATAGAAATTGAATTTATAATTGCCTCACCGATCGTGAGAGCAGGGAGTTTGTGGGAGGCGATTCCTCCTTTAAGTTGTGGGATGATCCTCACAATAATCTTCGCATGCTATTTGTACGAGCGATGAGATGGTAAGTGCCGGACCGTCCAAGACCAACAAGGGCAAGGTGGTGACGTTCTGACCACACGCCCTCGGCAGACTCCAAATTTTGGGAACCGCCACCGCGAGCACGGTTGCCAACCCAAAGGCAACCGTACCGCCTAAGGCAACCGTACCGCCTGAGGCAACCGTACCGCCTAAGGTAACCAAAACCAACCTCGGCGACACCGAGAAGCGTGCGGAGGCCAAAAAAGTACTCGACGAGTACGTCAATGCACGCGTGGGCGACTCCCACGCGACGTACGACGCAATGGAGGAGGATCTCCCGAAGGGGGACCCCGACAAAGAGCACGACGCCGACGATGGCGAAGGCGACGAGGATCGCGACCATCGCCATCGTCGTGCGGCAAAATTGAGCCGATTGCTCGAGAAGGGTAAGGCGCCCGCCGCATTGCCTGAAGCTGCCGACGGCAGCAAGACTGCCGAGAGCAGCAAGGGCGCTGAAAGCAGCCACACAGGAAGTTCCCACGAGAATGAGCCGGACGATGTCACCGCGAAGGCAATTCGCGATGACCGTCGTAGGCTCGCGAAGTTTGCTGCTGAGGCGGCGGGCCGACTCAAGATCACTACCGACGGTGGAGGTACGGCACCACTCGGAGGTATGGGGGCGGATCCCCCTTCCTACGATGTGGCCGCAATGGGGCAGGGCAGCGTCCACTCGAGCGTCGTCGCTGACGACATTCTCCTCCGAAAGGTGGGACTCCTTGGAGACTTGTACGCCAACTGTACCCTCCTATAGTGGGTAAAGGTGCACGGACAACACGAGGCCCTGGAGGCTATCGTTGATGCTCTTACGAAATCAGAGCTCAAGTTCGTGTTTGCCAACCTGCTGGCCCACGTCGGGCAGAGCATCACGGACCTCGACCGTGACCACCAGCTGCAATGCCTGGCTTTCCATGAGGCAAGCCGCCGATGCAAGGACCTCGACAAGGCGTTGCAGAGCGTGACCTAGGTGCGGATGCAGCAACAAGCGCAGCATGCCGCAGATGCGGATGCCACTTCCAGTGGCAGCGACGACTTACCTACCTCGACGACTTTGGGGCCGGTCATGAACACGTCCTTCCTCCATAGTGTGGAGATCTTCCGGAAGGGCGTGAAGCTGACCAATTGGCTGAATCCCATGGAGCACGATCTACGTTTCCACAGGGCTCCACTCCGCCAGTGGGGTGACCTTGCCACGACGCGGCTTGAAGACAAACTCTTCAAGTGTGTGGTCAAGGAGTGGAGTGCGCAGCACCCGCACCTCGAGTGGCAGCCCATGCCGTGGGAGGCCTTCTGCGCGATCATGCGTAAGAAGTGCACCCAACGTGAGGAGGCGCAGTGCACCTTCCACAAGATCAAGGACTTTAGGCAGTTAGGCAGCTCGCTCGAATCCTACTTGAGCGAGTTCACCACACTCGTGGAGGGAGCTGAAAGCTTCACCGAGGGCGATGGGACTCAGACCTTCAAGTACCCGGAGTGCATGCTGCTGGAGTACTTGCGTGATGGTCTTGCCAGCGAGAAGCTGAAGGACAAGACCACCATGACAGCCACTGGCCAAGCTTGGACAAGCTGGAGGGCATTACATGACTACATGAGCGAAGTGTATTCGGCGAACCTGAAGCACTACTCTATGCATGACCGAACATGCACGCACAACAAGTCCACGATATGTGCATGGACGCTGCAGGGGCTGGTGGATCAGCTGGATAGCGAGGCGGGGCCAAGGACAAGCAGCCCGCCAACCCTCCAGCCAAGAAGGCTGGTGGACACAAGGGTCCCAACAACAAGCGCAGCCGCGAGAATGACGAGCTGTAGGCGGCGCATGAGCTTCGCAACGCAACCTTCCGCGACGGGCTCTGCCACAACTACATGCAGCCAAGAAACTTTAGGGCTCAGTACCCCGAGGCTGCTGTTGGTGGAAAAGAGGCCGCAGTGTTAGCTGCAGCAGCAGTAGCACCTCGTGGGGATGGTGCAGCACGAGGCCACGGATAGGGCCGTGGACAGGGTCGCGGTCGCGGCAATGGGCCCGGACGTGGTAACGGACAAGGCCGCGGGACGGGTTTTCCCCATCCTTGAGTGACATTAGTGGGGACCACTCAGGGGTAAAACTGGATCACGAGTGTGGGTTCATGTTTTCAGATGAGGATGTTAAAAAATTTGAGTTTTTTACGAGTTCAAATTTCTCTGTTGTTTTCTCTCTTGTTGAACCGCATTTTATACTTGCTGACTGACATTGCCCACTTAACCTTGCATCTCCGGACGAGATGCATAATTGTACATGCTTTGTGGTGGAGACACCGACCACTGTGCAAGAGTTGTGTGACACAATGATTGAAGCAAAGAGACGACTCCTTTGTTAGCCTTGGTTTTACCCGACAGGTGAGCCTAAAGTACGAGCCATCGGATGGCGTATTTGTCGTCGGTGACAACTGTACAGTACCTTTCATCGGTACCTATAAGGCAGAAATTTGTATTCAAGGTTGCACACAGAGTGTCACGTTGAAGGTACTCAACCTTCTTGACCTGTTTGACGTGGTGCTAGGCGATCCCTGGCTCCGCAAAAACAAAGCTCTGATATGTTTCGAATCAAGATGCTTGATACTCCAAAAGGGACAGCGTCGCTTTACGCTGATTCCGAGTACGGAATTGTCACCGACTCAACTTAAAGTCCATGCCAGCTTGTCTGCGATGCATGTCAAGAGGTGTATTCGACAAGGTTGTCGATACTTCTTGGCTCATCTGCAGAAACTGGAGGATGACGTGAAGGAAGACACTCCACAAGAGATCAAATCTCTATTGGTGGAGTTCTCAGATGTATTCCAAGACCCACCGGCTGGACTTCCACCAGAACGACACATGGGCCACACGATTCCACTGCAACCGGAGGCGACTCCTTCGTTCAGACCCATGTATCGCCTTAGTCCAGCAGAATGGCAAGAGGCCGAACGCCAAATGAAAGAGTACCTTGCAAAAGGATAGATCGAGCCAAGTAGCTCGTCGTACGGTACACCGATCCTTTTTGTGAAAAAAAAAAGACGGTGGTTTATGCATGTGCGTGGATTACCGGACGTTGAATAAGCTAACGGTGAAAAATCAATTCCCCTTGCCGCGGATTGAGGACCTTTTTTACCAACTCCAAGGGACAAAAGTGTTTTTGTCCTTGGATTTATCTCAAGGGTACCATCAAATCTGCGTCACGGAAGATGATGTACCCAAAACCGCGTTTCCAACGCACATGGGACACTTTCAGTTCGGAGTGTTGTGCTTCGGGCTGACAAATGCCCCGACAACCTTCCAAGGAGAGATGAACCGAACGTTCGCCAAGCAACTCGGTCAGTTCGTCTTGGCTTACCTGGAAGACATCTTCGTTTTCTCTAAATCAATGGAAGACTACATAGAACATCTGCGCAAAGTCCTCGCAATCCTTTGAGAACTGAAGTTCTATGCAAAAGTGAGCAAGTGCAAGTTTATCCAAGATGAGCTCGAATACCTTGGACACATCGTCGGTAAGGTTGGCATCCGTGTCGACCCATGAAAAGTCCAAGCCGCTGTGGACTGGCCACGCACGGAAAATTTTGGACAGATTCGGTCTTTCCTCGGCCTTACAACTACTTTCGACGGTTTATACAAGGGTATTCAACCCTGGTAGCGCCGCTAACCAGGCTCACATGAAAAGACGTGCGCTGGGATTGGACATCTGATTACGAAAATATTTTTTCTCAAAGTCAAAGAGCTTCTATCCACAATTCCAGTCCTAACTCTTCCGGATCCATCGCAACCGTGGGAGGTTTGACGTGATGCGTCGGTAGTAGGACTCGGAGCCATCCTCATGCAGAACGGTCACCCAGTTGCGTATGAGAGCCGGAAGCTCTTCCCCACGGAAACGTGGTACACAACTGGGGATCAAGAGCTCCTTGCGGTAGTACGCGCTTTCAAGATGTGGCATTTCTACCTCGAGGGTGCTGAAGGGTGTGTGACGGTCGTGACCGACCATAATTCATTGGTGTTTTTCCAAACGCTTCCGAATCTGTCAAGATGACAAGCGCGTTGGAGCGAATACCTGAGCCGATTCGCGTTCACATGGGAATATAGGCCAGGATGCATCAATGTGGCCGATCCACTAAGTCAATAGCTTGTGGAAATTAAAGCAACCACCGAGGTCGGTGGGTGTTTTATGGCCATTGCAACAGCAATAGTACAATCACCATATCCCCGTGTACCACTGCAGCAGCCAGAACGAGAGATTATCCATTACAACGATTTTGTAAACAGGAGCTAGATGGGATACTGTGTGGATTCTTGGTTTCAAGACTCTCAAAATCTGGACAAGTATGGCTTGGTGGAGGCCGCAGGAATCTTCTGGCATGGAGAACAAGTTGTTGTGCCAAACTCGGGAGACCTTCGAGCAAAGATTATCTCCCAGTTCCACGACCCGCCGGTCTCAGGTCATGTGGGACCCCAAAAGACCGGGCAGGCACTCTCGGACCACTATTGGTGGGCAAGATGGTGTATCGATGTCCGTAAGTATTGGATGACATGCGACTCATGTCTTCGGAATAAGGCTAGTAACAAGAAGCTTGCTGGAATCCTCCAATAGCTTCCCATTCCTGGCACTCCATGGGAGTACGTCAGCATGGACTTCATTACTGGTTTTCCGGACACGGCCCGTGTCCACGATGCAGTACTATTCGTTATGGATCTTTTGACGAAGATGGCACACTTCATTCCTACAACCACTGACGTGAACGCAGAGGAGACCGCTTGTCTCTTCTTTAAGGATTTCGTGAAGTACCACGGCTTGCCGTTGCGCATTATCTCTGATCAAGATAAAAAAATTACCAGTAAGTTCTGGCAAAATATGTACGTGTACTTCGACAGTGAGTCTCAAATGTCGGCAGTGCTTCACCCTCAAACGCATAGACAAATATAGCGCATGAATCGCACTCTGGAGTAGATGCTCCACATGTACGCGGACACTACCATGCATGATTAGGACGAATTCCTAGCACCGGCAGAGTTTGCGGTGAACAACTCGGTGAACGAGTCCACACAGTTCACACCGTTTGTGTTGAACATTGGTCGGAATCCAGTGGTACCCTCTTTATTGGTGAAGAGTGGGAGTACAGAAGGGCAGGTTCCTTCTGCTCAAGCCTTTGCCGAGTGCATCGACTCCTTGTTATAGGAGGCGAAGGGTCAGCTCGGCAGCGACAAAAGGTATATGCCGACAAAGGTTGCGGGAGGTCTCCTTTGACATCGATGACAAAGTGTTGCTTAGCACTAAAAACCTTCGGTTGAAGTCGCCAGGGGCAAGAAAACTTCTACTGAAGTGGATTGGGCCGTTTCCCATTGTGGAACACATTGGGCCAGTGACATACCGATTGCTACTTCCACCGAGTATGATTATGCATGACGTGTTTCATGTGAACCTGTTGGATCCATACACGACAGACAGAACTGTTCAGCCACCGCCAACAGTCCTTGCTGCCGACGGCCAATACGAGGTCCTTCGCCTACTCCATCACCGAGAGCGTACTCTTTGGTCGCGCGTTGTTAGGGAGTACCTCGTTGATTGGGCCGGTTGTGGACCTGAACATAATTCATGGGAGCCCGAATCTCGGTTGCCCACAGGGGTGGTCAACGAGTATTGGAGCGAGCTTCTAGCTCGCACAGATCGACGCGTGGCACGAGATACCACCTGAACGCGGAAAAAGTGAACAACATTCCCACAGGGTAGAATTCATGGACAGCGACCATAGGAGGTTGGGGACGCCCAACATGGTTGTCGCACAGATGCTCCAGCCTAAAACGGGGAGGCCGCTAGCCGTGCTGACTGACAAGCTACAGCTTAGGTCCAAATTCCATGCACGTGTTCATGTTTAGCTGGTGATTGACATTATTAATTTTCTTTCACAATGTTGACAAGTCACTGTCTGGTATTCTCACTTGTTGGTCATGAACCGGGACGGTACATAATAAGTGGGGAGGAATGTAGCGGGAGGGCCGGTTCGGCCCTCCCACCTTGCGATAGCAAGGGGGTGGCTGCGAGCCACCCCTCGCTATTGCGAGGTTTGGCCGTTGGCCAGCCACCCGCTGGCTACCGGCCGGCCTGCGGCCGGCCGGCTGGGTGGCCGGCGGCCGGTCAAGTGACCGGCCGGCCACCCGCCGGCGAGCAAGCAGCCGCCGATCGAGCTAGTGGCTCGATCGGCATCCAAGAGGTCGTGAGGCCTCGAGGGCCAAGGCCTGTGGCCTCGTACCCTCGCCCTCGCTCGCCCTCCTTACTTGCGAGAACAAGTGAGCACGAGGGATAGAGCAAGAGCGAAGAGCGAGGAGCCCACAAGAAACGTCGGCGCAAAATTGCCGATCGTGTCTCGCACGCGACGATTTCGCGCCGACGCGTCAAAACAGAAACTCGAGTTCGTTTATGACAAAATGCGAACTTCTAAACCGGAAAACTCGTGCAAACTCACGAGTTCGAGGTAATATCCCCTCGTTTTGGACCCAGAATGAGGCGGTTAGGTAAAAACGGAAATGGGCCTCCGGAGACTCGAAATATTCGAGTCTCCCTACTCTGGGTCGTTGACGATTGCTCCTCAGTCATGCGAAGGGGGTAAACCCCTGACGCGGACTGAGAATGCCAACCTGCGAACTCTGACGATGACTTCAGAGCAGGAGCTGGAGGTTCCGGCCCGTTACAATCGACCATCCTTCTCATTGTCCGACTCCCACACGTTCCATCCCCGTGTCCTTCTGTTGGCGGAAATCATTAGTCCTCTCCCTGATGAGTTTTTGGGGGGTCTCAAACGGTATGGCTTGTATCTTACGGATGACTTCTCTCGCTTTTGCTGGATCTTTGTCCTTCACCAGAGAAACAATGTCAAGCCCGTGATTAATTTTTTGCTTGTCCAGGCTGAGCATGCTTGCTAGTGTAAGTTGCTAATGTTTCACTTTATTCATGGTGGGAGGTTCATGGGTCCCACAGTCTTAACAAGTACATCTGGAGCTCTTTGTTCCATATACACCTCAATAGAGTGGAGTGTCGGAACGTTGAAACCACACTCTTGCACCATTCTTGTCATGTCTGGCCTCCATCCGTTGTTTTCCTTTGAGGCCGTACAAAAACGACATTTAGTACCCATCTAGGATACTACCATTTTTTATTCCTCTGCTTTGGACTCACAAATGCACTTGCAACATTTCAAGCAATTATGAATAACATCTTTAGGGACCACCTCGACAAGTCATTCTTGGTGTATCTCAATGATATCCTGATCTTGTTGAAGAACCACAAAATGCATGAGCAACGCTTACAAACATTCCTTGACATCCTTTGAGCTAATTGTTTTTTAAAGACGAGTAAGTACAAGTTAGTGCAGCCAGAGTTGAAGTAATTGGACCATATTATCAGCAGCGAAAGGATCAGGGTGGACACTTGCAAGGTCGAGGTCATAACACATTGGCCTCAACCTAAGATCATGGGTCATATCTGCTCTTTCTTTGGCCTCACTAACTACTTTCAACTGTTTATGAAAGGCTACTCCACCTTGATTAACCCCCTCGCTCCCCTAACTCAGAAGATGGTTGCATGGGTTTTGTCAACAAAGTATATGAAAGCATTTGAGGCTGTGAAATTGATGCTGATATTGACACCAATAATTGCACTCCTGGATCCAAAGAAACCCTGAGAAGTCTTTTGTGATGTATCAATTATATGTTGGGGAGCCATTCTCATGCCAGATGGCCACCCTATTGCCTAACATAGTTGCAAGCTTACAAATACAATGTTTAAGCATACTATGCGGGAACAAGAGCTCCTCGCAGTCCTGCCTGCTTTCAAGGCATGGTGTTGCTACTTTGAGGATATAAAAGAGCACATCACTTTGCTCACTGACCATAGCCCCCTCTCTTTCTTCCATACACAATCAAATCTCTCAAGAAGATAGGCATGGTGGAGTGAGTACTTGAGTTGATTCACATTCCCATGAGAATACAAACAAGGACGAACTAACATGGCCGACCCCCTGAGTTGGAACACGTCGCACATGGCTCATGTGGTAGACAACAAGGACATCACTAATTGACACTTTCCAGCACTTGTGCCGGCGACCATGCTGAAACCAAACCTACTCCGCCCATCCCCGCAGCCATTGATCAGCGTCAATCCCTTCAAGAATCTATCCGAATGGGCTATACTATGAACCCTTGGTTTGCCGAGCTCAAGAAAATCGAAGGTCATAGCCTTGTTGAGGATGCGGGACTCTACTTGCGTGGCAAACACGTGGTAGTTCTAAATGTAAACAAGCTTCATGAACACATCCTATTTGAGTTCCACAATCCTCCATCATCCGGGTACGTGGGAGCAAAGAAAAGTGGGCGTGCTCTTGCTGAGCATCATAGGTGGCCGGGTTGGTGTACGGACATCCGAAGGTATTGCATGATGTATGACCTCTTTTCACACAACAAGAGCTCCAATGAGATAATAGGAGGACTCCTCCAACCTCTCCAACTCCCGGCCAACCCATGGGAATCCCGCAGACCAGAAAGGGCCACGATGCTATCCTGGTTGTGGTAGACCATGCCACAGGGATATCTCACTTCATGTTCACTACAACCTAGGTGATAGCCGAAGAGACGACACGCATGTTCTACAAGGGTATTATTGAGTACCATGGATTATCCTTTGAAATCATCTATGAAAAGGATTCACGTTTTGTTAACTGGTTTTGGCTCGTAATAAAATAACAATTTGGAACCCGGCAAAGTGTGTCCTCGGCATTTCACCCAAAGAAAGATGGGCAAATTGAGTGCATGAACTGCACACTTGAAAAAATGCTCCGTATGTACGTGGACCCAATGATTGAAGATTGGGACGACTACTTGGCCCCAGCCAAGTTTGCCATTAATAATGCTGTCAACGAATCAGCCAAACTTATCCCCTTCTCCCTCAACCATGGTAGGCATCCGATGGTGCCCGCTTCCAAGGTAAAATGTGGAGGTGGCGGGGATGAGGTGCCCTCCAGCTAGGCCTTTGTTCAATGCATGGATTCCCTCTGGTGGGAGGCCAAGGCTTACCTGCATGCCGCTCGACAGCGCGAGAAATCCTATGCCGACCAAAAACATTATGAGTTGTCATTTACTCCTGGAGATCCTTTGCTATTGAGCACAGGGAATTTGTGGCTGAAAACACCATGTGTACGGAATATGCTACTGAAGTGGCTCGGTTCCTTCCAGTGAACTGGAAAATTAAAGAACTGGCTGATCTATGCGCATCCATCAAACCTTTCATGTGAGCCTCCCTACACCCTGCACTACAAAGGGGTCCACTCAGCCACCACTTCTTGCAGTCCTTGCCGCAGGAGGCAAGTGTGAGTCACACTGCATGAATCTGTGAATGCACTCACACACTCGTGAATGCACTCTACATGCACCCACATGAGGCGGGATAGGAGCCGGAAAACAACGTACCCTCAGGGTTTACCACCCTGGCACGAACCCCATTTAGAGGATAATGGCACATTCCCTTAGGCTCAGCATTGGCTCACTCCTGGCTGCTTGTCATCGGGACGCCGAAGCACCTATCGCATGGACGATTCTAGTGAAAGGGGGAGGAAGCGTGGCAAACATGCTTTTTCTAGGATTGAACTACCTCTAAACATTATTGTGCCAAGTCATAATGTTATACTCTCCATATGCTGATGCTGTCACCACAATCATGAAAGGTTGTATCTAAATCCATAAAAAAAGCAAGAAACAAAACAAGGGCAGTTCATAGCTTAAGGGAGAGGAATGTAACACACTGAATTAAAATAAATTAATAAAAAAAAACCTAAAACTGAAGGTCAAGACAACTTGCCGCAAAAAATAAGTGATTGTGCTAGGCTCACTGACATCTTGCAAAACCAAAACAAGGTAGTCCTTTCACTACAAGTCTTACTTTTCTCGTAATGAACGTCCCGATAAATGACCTGCATGAAACGCATTAGTGAAGTTTCAATCATTCTTGCCTAAAATAGAGAACGGAATGATTTGCATAATAACAACAAATCATTATTTTATAAATGAAGCAACGACATAGCTTTGAGTGGCACAGCAAGCTGTGATGACACTAGCAAAGAAGAGTCCCCGTGACGAGCGGTAAAGTCATTCCATTTCATTCAATGTTTATGCTCGACTTTTCCAAGCTTGCTTGCATTCCTTGAAGCTAAGTCCCAACACCTGTGTTACACCCAGTACGATGTGGACGGCTACTAATCGGGACAGAACACACATATTTTTTTCAAACTGGGGAAATTCTTCTTATAATCTATAGACTCCTGGAATCCTATCATTAAAGTTTCAAACTGGGGGTTTCCCTTATTCAAATATCAAACTCAGGGCATTCCTCATTTAATCCACAAAGCAAAGCGCATATAGCCAATTGAACTTGACTTATTATGACGCATGTAGGTCAAGTTTGACTTGACCACATTGTTCTTGTTGCGGAACAGATCTGGGAGCATGGCGCACTTGTGAAATGATTGTGACGGGTTGTCTTGACCTTCGGGTTTTCATGTTTTTGTGAAAATTACGGTGGGTTATCCTGTGTGTGCATGTAGAGCAAGACATAAGGGAATCCCATATCTGAGGGGACATGGACTGAACACGATATTCATTCTAGGCTGATAGGACACATGAAAGGCGTCACACAAGCAATAATGTACGTGCTTACCACCATCAAGCCAAACCATGAAGAGCTCACTACACAAAACAATCATAATGATTTTTTTTAGTTACTAATGATGTGCTCTTGAATTTTGTTCATGATTTTTGTGAGTTATTTAAGTGGTCGTTAGACTTTCATTGAATGAGGAATGATGTTCTTCAAAATCAGCGTCAAATTCGTTCGACCTTGGAAAAAAAACCCAAAAATGGCCTCATTTGACTAGCACAATTGTTTTAAATCACACAAAAGTACACAATATCAGGCAGATCACACCAATCGCGTGAAAGTTGCGGCAGTGCTGACAGCAGACTATCCTGACAGCACTGCCATCGCATGATTCTGGTCATCTACCTGGAACCGGCGAGGAACGTTTGAAAACATTCGAGGAAGAAAACCTGGGACAGCCAATAATCTCCACATTTTTCACTTAGAAGCAATCATTTAAAGGGGAGTGACCACATATCCACAGAATTCTTGATAATTATTGTTATATCCACGTTTTGCAGATTAAAAGCGTCATATCCAAAGTAAGAACTTTTATGCACTTTACTAATGCTATGTCCAATGAGCATGAAAAAATGCAATAACCAAATCAACACGCTATGTCGATGCCGAATGCCATCTAGCGACAACATGCTGATGTCGTCAAACATGAAATAAAAATCACAAACCCCTCTATGAAGGAGTTTGTGGCTTTTCTCGAAAAAGATTCGCAAGGGATTTGAGTGGAGGGTCCGAAACACCCCATGCGTTGGAAGGGAACCTGATGGGTGTAGGTAGCTTAGGTTGCTAGGGTAAGCAGGCAATCAAGCAGGTGGAGAGGACCAATGCCATGGATCGAGGCAAGCTCACTAAGGTAAAGAAGGGACGAGAAACGAACAAGTAAGTGAGTGAGTAGCAAGAGAAGTGATGTATGCCACTTGACCGGGCCACCCACGCGAGGCTCTCGACATGGGGCCCGGATGCCACCGAGGGATCAAAATGGACCCTAGAGGGAACGAGCTTCATGAGGTTTCTCACACGCCGGTTTGAACCGGGCGTGTGGTCCCGAAGGATCGGCAACCTGGCTCACAAGACCAAACAACATGCAAATGAGAAAAACTCAACCACATCGACCACAAGCGTGTGTAGTGTATGCCTTTCCACAAGTGTGTGCCCCATTCTAGAATGTAGAAGTCTAGAGCATCACTACAATAAAGCTCTCCATGAATCTGGCTTTGGTGTTGTGGCCACCACTTGACAGCTTGACGGTGTCGTCACCATTGTGCACTCCATGTCACAGATTTACACCTGAGAGATTCAATCCAGGTTAATCACCTACAGTGATGATTGCGTGTGTGAGTAGAGTCAAGGGGTCACTTGCTTGTGTCACACCCATAACCAATACTCCCCCATGACCCATAGACGAACAGCCCACACACACATAAGAGCAGACGCACGTCACAAGACGACAACTCACAAGGCTCATGTCAACTAGGGGCATCATGAGAGCGCAGCACGCCAATAGCATGCACCACAGCCTTGAACAAGCCGCTACTGAGAGCCTTGGTGAGGAAATCTGCACGTTGCTGATGAATGTCAACCCAGACAACTTGAACTTCTCCAGAACCAATACGCTCACGTACAAAATGATTCTCAATGCTGATGTGCTTGGTGCGGGAGTGTTGCATGCCATCGTGCTCGGTGATTGCCCTTGCACTTTGCTTGTCACAGCACAAAGTGATGAAGCAGAGGGGAACACGCAACTGTTGTAGCAGGCGAGACAACCAAACACTCTCACACATACCTGCGTATCCTGTCTCATTGGAACTCCGAGCAACACATCCCTAGTTCCCACTCTTCTAAGAGACAACAGTCCCTCTGACAAGAAAGATGTAGCCAGTGTGGCTGTGAGCATTAGTCACATGTATCCAATCATAGTCTGTGTATCCGTCAACCACCACAAAGGGCTGAGCACAATAGCACATTCCCACACATGCGGTGGACAATACGTAGCGGACAACACACAGTACTGCCTCAAGGTGTTTCTGGCGAGGCTGTTTGGAGAACTGGGCCAAGAAGTTGAATGAAAAGGCCACGTCATCCCGGGTTGTGGTCGAGAGACACAAGAGGGAGCCGACAACGTTGGGATAGTCAGTGACATCAACAGACTCCTTTAACTATGCTAAATCAAGAGAATTTAGCTGGAGTCATCGGCGTGGATGCGGTGGGGGTGTCGGCCAATAGGGAGGCAAACCCCTCCCCCAACGTGTAAATGTATGCAGTCTGGTGCACATGGAGGATGCAGTGTTGACGGTCGCGCTCGAGCTCTATGCCAAGGAACACTCGTGCGGGACCCAGGTCCTTCATCTTGTATGTTGACTGCAATAGGTTCTTCACATACTAGACAGCTGTGGGACTAGGGGAGGCAATGAATAGGTCATCGACATAGACAAGGATGGCCACGAAAGGCTCTGAGGGCACACTCAAGAAGAGTGCTAGATCCATCGTGCTTCTGTAACTCCCTCTCTCAAGTGTGGAGGAGATCTCTATGTTCCAACAACACAGTGAGTGCTTCAGCCCATAAAGGGCCTTGATCAGTCGCTAGACCTTGTTCGTGCCATCGGTGAATCCTAGTGGCTGGACCATGTAGATCTCCTCGTCAAGCTGCCCATGCAGGAAGGCGTTGTTTTCATCCATCTGATCGAGTTCCTAGTCATGCTGAGCAACTAGGCTCAAGAGCGCTCGGGCAGTAGTATACCGCTCGACCGGGGCGAAGGTCTCATTAAAGTCAATCCCGAGGATCTTAGAGAATCCTTTGGCCATGAGGCAAGCCTTGTACCAGTCAACGTTGCCATCAGGCTTCAACTTTTGTCGTATGATCTATCAAGCAAAGATTGCCTTGCGGCCCGCAAGGCAATCCACAAGCTCAAAGACACCATGTTATTTTTGCGTAGTCAGCTCCTCATGCATGGCCTTCTCCCAGAGATTCGAATCAGCTGCCCCACGAGCCTACTGGACAGTGGTAGGTTCGGGAGAGAGGGTAGGAAGGCCTGAGGCTAGGAATCATGAAACGACTTAGCCAGCAACAGAGGACTCAAGGGCGCTGTGAAACTCATGGGCTAAAAGAGTGCAATCCACTGCTGAGTTAGGGTGAACAACACTGACAGCAAGACCAAGTGCATCAAGGCCAATGGGTCGAACAAAGGGTCTAGAGGTGGAGGACAATGCGCTAGAGCGCATGACATACTGAGGGGGCTGAGGGGTCCATGTGTTAGTGGGTACGACAGAAGATCCAACGTTGGTGTGTGAGCGCCGCTAAGAGGACTGAAAAGTCTGAAAGGAAGAGTAATAAGGAAGAGCACGAAGTCTCCCCACGTGTGTATGGCTCAGGACTAGGAGAGGGGACCTGAGGTGGTGGCTCAACAGTGTGAACCACTGGAGATGTCTGCACCGGCTCAATGGATGAGCTGGGAAGGGAGTGTACAGGAGATTGTGTGTGTGTAATAGAAGGTGCCGACTCAAACAACACTGGGGACACACGGGACGACAAGGACTCCGAGGAAGAGGGTGATGGCAGGGAGTCACTGTCAGTTGCAGAGATTGACACCAACGAGATGGATCCACCGTCGGTGACTGATGCCGACGGGACGGATGCACTACCGATGACTGGTGTCGAAGAGACAGAAGTACTTTCAGGAGAGGAGAATGGTGCTATGAGATTAGAGGCTAGGACAGACACACCTCCCCTAAGCTGACGAAGCGAGGAGAGAGCGGAGGTTTGTGGGATACTGGACAGGTCACAAGGAAAGACATCCTCGAAGAAAAGGGCATCACGGGACTCAATGACACGGGACCAGTCAGCGTCCCAGAAATACCAAGCCTTGGACATGGTCGAGACACCAAGAAAGGTGCAGAGACGGGCGCGAGGGCTGAGTTTGCCGTCCCGAAGGTCTTCAGGTAGCCAGACGGTAGCGTTGTACCTCTTGACGTAGACAAGACACAGGTCAGTGCAACGACTGTACCAGTGCTCAAAGGGGGTGACATGACCACGGAGAGGACCGTGTGAAACACGGTTCCAGACCCAGGTCATGTAGCACATGGCCTGAGAAGACAAGAGAAGGGGAGGACTCACTAAGAAGAGTACATACCATGCTAGCACCCGTACCATTACAGCGTTCAGAGACACCATTCTGTTAGGTTGTGTAGGGAGCAGACGCCTCCATACACATCCCACGAGAGGTAAGGAAGCGGGCCATGGGTCCCATGAATTCACCACCGCCATCACAATGGAATACTTTCACATGACGACCACGGGCCAGTTTGGCCTGAGGCAACCATGACTCAATGGTAAAGCAGACATCACTCTTCTGGCGGAGGGCAAAGATTCACTGCATCCGAGAGAAATCATCTGTGAGGCAGAGGAAATAGCGATCAACCCCCCCCCAGAGCATCATGGGCAAGAGGTCCCATGACATCAGCATACAAGAGGTCCCATGACATCAGCATACAAGAGATCAAGGGGGTAGGACGTACGGTACTTTGAGGTGGAAAATGGGGAACGGTGCATTTTTCCCTGAGTGCAATCAAGACAGTTAGCAGAGTAGGGGACAGGGAACATGCCAGCATCAAGGCCATGAACAGGCTTTTCACACAACAAACTGTCAATGGCATTAGTTTGAATGTGGCAGAGACGGTGGTGTAGCAGCGGGATATGCGCTGGGGAGAGGGAGTGTGCAACGTGAACAAGAGCAATGGAAGCGGGATGAGGCGCAAATGATGGCACATGATACAAGCGGTCATAGCGTGTGCCACGCAATCAAACATGGCCGGTAGTGTAATGCAGGACAGATGCAACATCGCGGCTAGAGGAGAAATCCATGCCCTGGTCATCGAGAGTCGTAACAGAGAGAAGACTCAGCTCAAGAGCAGGCACGCACAACACGTTTGGCAAAAAGATCTCTCTCCAAGGGCCAAAAGAGCAAACAACCCCGATGCCCTGGACGGGCAGAACCTGGCCTGAACCAGTGCGTACAAAGAAAATAGAGCCAACGTGGCCCCAAGAGACAAACAAGGAATGATAGGTGGGTAGTTGCGGAGTCGAGGATCCAGAAACCACCCGATACACGAACTGACGTTGGATCACAGCTGGCAGCAGCAATGGAAGAGCAGGGAAAAAGGTGCTGGCCATAGGCAGCAAGGCAACAGGGCGAACCGTAAAACTGCCAGTGCTCAATCCATTGTACATCAACTAAGGAACATCCTTGGATATGACCCAATGACGGACCACGGAGACCATCGTCAACAACGCACGCAACCGAACACACACTCTCACATCCCTGATAACACAGGTGCCTCTAGTGGACGGCATGAGAGAGGGCACAGTCGAGCTGGCGCTCGTTGTCAAGTGAACCAAGGGTGATGAAAACACCAGAAGAGGGATGCCCAGAGGTGTGGATGGACAATACCTACGATGGAGGAGAGTAGGACCCGGAAGGAGGCCTGTAGAAGACTGGTCCACCGAACCCTGGAGAACATGTCCAGGGATATGGTGGAGCTGGTGAAGCCATGGTGGCACTGTAGGTGACAACAGGTGCAGAAGAAGTCGAAATACAAGTGGAGGAACCAATGGAGGTGGAGGAGTAGGAAGTACCACGCCCACCACCTAAGGAGCGTGCCCAATGTGCACGCATGGCAGATGCAAGGCATGCATCATCTGGTGGTGCAAGACACTTGGGAGTGGCGTGACCGGTGGCATCATAGTTCTAACATGTGATGGTGCTGGAAGAGGATGAAGAGGGTGCCGAGCCATTAGAACCCTGTCCTTTGCCACGCCCCCCCTATCCACCGCCGGCAATGGTGTCCACTCTGCCTTTGCCTCTACCACGGCCCCCACCCCCACTGCCCCCTTGGGAAGCGAGGGGAGTAGCAGTCGTGGTGGAGGTGGTAGAAGATGAGGTAGCAGCTGAGGCGGGTGAGGATGTAAGAGCGGTGGCAGCTCTTACAACTGTTGCGCGGTGGATGTGTTTGTTTTACAACGAGCTCTACCACCTAGTGAGACGTTGGGAGATGAACTCCCACAAGGCACCGATGTTATGTGGTGCATCCATAGGAACAAGGAGAGTGGCTAGGCGCTCAAGCTTGGAGGATTTCACCTCCCGAAAGATGTCAGACAGCTCGACAATGACGCCGATGATGATGGAGAGAACAAAGCTGTCCAGAAGCGGCCTTGCCCAGGTTGCGCAGCCAGTGCAGACTGCGGGCCCAGTAGGCATCGACAGTCTCATCAACACGCATATAAAGCTTGTTGTATTGGATAGTGAGGACCCTCTGGGTTGCATGACCAGTCACGGTTTTATGATGCTTGATCAACGCGTAAGCACCAACCGGGTTAGCCGGTGTGTGGCGTCCAGGGTCTGCATTGTAGGACCCAATCTCGTTAGTGAGATCATCGGGCCCAGTACAAATGAGGGCACACACAACATGGGCAGACTCAATATCGATGCGCAGAAAGGGTGGATTGGCAGACGGATTGGGCTCATGGTAGTCCTCCTTGAGTTGCTCCCTCTGTGCCCAGGCACAAAAGCGAAACTCCAAGGAGTACAAGGTGAAATTGGAGGTGAAGTGAGGTGGATTAGAGTCAAAGTCAGGCTTGTGTTGAGCTAGTGATGCCGGCGGTTGCTAAGACTACGAGAGGATAAGAGGAGGTAGATCCATCAGTGGAGGATGCGGAAGCGGATGAGGTGGAAAAAGCAACAACGATGCTAGCCGCAGCAGAGGCAGAAGACGTGCCATGCAACGTACGCTGAAGGCGATCAAGAACCAAATCAACAATGTGATCTACAAAGGTCTCATGATCAGCTTATTCAGCTCACAGCTTTTCCTCTGTTGTGCATTGTGTAGTGAGTGCAGCCTGCAAGTCATTGCGTTCGCGCTACAGCTCAGCTTGCAAGGCAGCATATTGATCGTCGTCGACCGGCATGATCCTTGCGATGTGACCCTACCGAAAAACATTCGACAGAGTTTCCCTTGCCCCAATGGGCGTGGGATATGTGTGATAGGTAGCTCAAGGCTCTACTGCAAGGCAATGGACCTGGACGCACAAATAAGCCAATGCAGACGAAATACAGCAAGGGCAGTGGCAAGAGAGAAGGCCAGGCTCACAAGGCCTGGCGGAGCAAAGAGAACAAGGGAGGTAGAGCAGCTGCTACTGACGACGCGCCAACTACGACGATGGTAGGCGCAGAGACGGTAAGGCAGGCTACTCCCGTCAGCGTAACGGCAGAGAGAGTGGAGATGGCAGCCACAGTCAAGACCAAGAGCTAAATGTGACGGGGTGTCAATGATGAAGAGGAGGGGAAACTGAAGCCTGTGTAGTGGAGGCGTGGATGGAGGTTACAGCACTGGAGAGTGTAGTTGGAAGAGTTGTTGCAACTGATGCTACTGTGTGTTCTACGGTTGTAATCTGAGTAATAATGTTGACAACAGTTGCTGCCAGAGGACCCTGATCAACTACGACTATAATGTATGTCTCAATCTCCCTGCCAGCAGCAGTGCTGTTAAGTGCACGTGTAGCATGTGTAGTGGCAGCAAAAGTGGAAACAAGAGTACCACTAGAAACAAGGACAGCCTGCGGTGCAGCTAGAATGTCAGGTGAAGGAGACAAGGCCGAATCTATTACGGATGCAATTGGAGAAGCTACACGGCATGAAGCAGGTGCTCTAGGTACTGTTGCTACAGAGGCTGATGCTGCTCCACAAGGGATAACACGTCGATGCTGCTATCGAGTCCTATGGGCAATGGGTGGGCTTACTGGAGATTGAAGAGCTCGGTGATCACGTAGTGGCCCCGTTGCTGGTGCGTCGTGTACCGTCAGCAAATCGTCGGCGTCAGCATGGTAGTAGGCCGCATACACTCAGGAGTCCTCCCTCTGGTAGTTTTGGCAGGATCAAAGTCCTCACCAGGGTGATGTCCCGGACTTTTGCGACGAAACCTCGACCATACCTCACGCTCCACCCTCTCCTCGTAATATGCTATCTCGTTGTCAATGTGGTTTGTGCCAGGAGGGGACGATAGTGCGCTCGGTGCCCGGCTGCCCTATGAGGCAGCCGCACAACAAAGAGACGAGGAGCAAAGGCTGTTGCAGATGCTGCATCTCTGCTACTACTACTATTTCAATGACGGTAGCACAACTGAAGTGCTTACTGGCAGTTGCGTGGAGCGCGGCTATAGTGGCTACAGCACGTGCGTGAACACAACAACGGGTGATGTTGTGGTCACCGTCGACACCACGGCGGAGATGAGCGCGGAGAGCTGCTGAGTGAAGCTTGACTGTGTGAGCAGGGGCTGATGGGACCATTGTCGAACGGGCTCGGGCAGCCGTATGGCTACGTGAAACTCAACTGTTGTGAATCGGCCGTAGCACGGCCAAGGGAGTAAACACAACAGCAAGAGATGTTGCTTCTATCACCGATACCACGGCGGAAATGCATGCGGGTGGCTGATGTGTGGTGCTACGACTGCGATGGTCAGATTGTGGCCAATGTGTGCAAGGAGAACCGTGGCAGGAACCACGGCTAAGACCCGTGTTGGAGACCAAGTGTGATGCGGTTGTAGTGGGCACGGGTGGAGCGGGCTCAGGTAGCCGTGTGACTACACGGAACACAGTTGTTGTAGTCCCAACACGACCGTGCAAAGTGAACACGGCAGCGGAAGATGATGCGACTATCGCCGACACCACGACGGAGATGCACGCGGGCGGCTGCTGCGTGAGGCGTGGCTGCAATGGTCACAACATGGCCAACACCTACGCGAGCAACAATGGCTGAACCACAGACGATGAGCGAGTGAACAGCGGTGGAGAATGCCGGTGCAGTTGCCACAGCCACGGCAAGATGGGAGCGCTAACCGCATAGAACGCGGCTACGCTGGCCGTGGTGGTGTGCAAGGGCTGCAGGAGAAGCTGCTATGGCGACCGCAACCGTGGCCTACGTGCGTGAGTTGCTTCCGCGGGATCATTTGCCACGTGGATGTGACACGACAAGGCCTCAGGACAATTGGCGTGGAGGGATGCTTCCCTCCTTGCTCTGATACCAGTAGGTAGCTTAGGTTGCTAGGGTAAGCAAGCAAGCAAGCAAGCAGGTGGAGAGGACCGACGCTAAGTGAACAAGCTCACTTAGAAGGGACGAGAAACAAAAAAGCAAGTGAGGGAGTAGCAAGAAAAGTGATGTATGCCACTTGACCGGGCAACCCAAGCAAGGCTCTCGACGTGGGGCCCGGACGCCACCCAGGGATCGAACCGGACCTTGGAGCGAACGAGCTCCAGGCGGTTTCTCACACGCCGGTATAAACCGGACGTGTGGTCCTGAAGGATCAACACCTGGCCCACTAAGATAAACAACATGCAAATGAGCAAAACTCAACCACATCGACCACAAGCGTATGTGGTGCATGCATTCCCACTACCGCGTGCCCAATTCTAGAATATAGAAGTATAGAGCATCACTACAATAAAGGTCTCCATGAATCTAGCTTTGCTGCTGTGGCCACCACTTGAAGGCTTGACGTGTTGTGATTTGTGACGTTCCTGTCGACCTCTACAGTTTACTGTGACCACTCGGCCGTGTCCATGCTCCTGCAGATCCCTGATGTGGACCCAGGTGGCACCGGGGCGTCGTCTGGTGGTGGACTGTTGGTTTTTGCGCTCATTGTGCTCTGTTGTGTCCTCCCGGCTTGTGTACATCGGCGTGCAGATGACTGACGGCGAGACTCGACGCTGATGGAGTGTCGTCCGATGGAGCCGACGCACGCTGAGGTCGTCTCGCAGTTCGCTGGAGCCCCCTCTCTCCGGCGACGTGTTCAGCTCCATCGGCAGGCCTCCTCGGCGGTCGCACTGCCGGCAGTCACTGCCACCGCAGTCGCTGTCTGCATGCGTCCAGCGCGTACTGTCGTGCCTGCGTCATCATGCGCTGCCTAGGGTCCCTGTTGCATGTTGCATGGCCCTGTT